>JAIUJO010000076.1:1114435-1251935 GCA_023846275.1 Vanilla planifolia
ATGAACACATACACACACTCACACATGCACATGCATGCACTAATAGACATATGGACTCACACTCTGACATTCACAAATGCATACAGATGAGTAGGGATAAATGCATGTGCAAATGTACATATACAAGCACCTGAACACATACTCATGCACACACAAATAGCCACATGCAAAAACACATGCATATTAATGCACGTGCCACTCATACACATTTGCAAAAACACACATCAAGACACACAAGTATATATGCACACATACACACAAACACACATGCATACACATGTCCACATCGAAGCATGCACACCCTTATACTCACATATACATGAACTCATAGCACATGCAAATATGCACACAGATATGCTCGCACAATAACATAAATGTACATTCACAACTCACCAATAAAGGCACACATGTATGCACTTGCACATGGAAATATGCTTGCAAGAACAGAAGAACACAAGCACAATCACACATGCCCATGCACACATAGACAAACACACGGACACACACTAGCATATAGCCACACACTCGCACATGCATAAACTCACATGATCACAGTAAACATGCCACATTCATGCATCCATGCGCACACACAAACACATGCACACATAGACACACATGTGCACACACACCCACACAAACACACATGCACATGCACAAACACATGTACACACACAAGCACAAACTACACAAACAAATACTCATAAACACACACAAAAAACACATGCACACATACATGCACATGTATATACACATACAAACACATTTGTATATGCAAACAAGCCCATACTCAAACATGCTAGCATGCATCCACTTGCTTACATATTTATGCACACACTCAACCACACTCACATACACACATACTCACATATACACACAAACAGGCACAAGCATACACATGCACTGTTGTGAGAACAAGAACACATGCACATGTGTGTGCATGCACACGTGTACATATACACACACACACGCACAAACAAGTACACACATGCACACACACATACAAATGCATAAACACACAAACGTGCATGCACATGCACACCCACACATAAATGAGAAGACATATAGACATATAAGCACACACACCAACATGTATATTCCCACACTCATACACACACACAAAAACACACATACACACACACACATAAATGCACACACATGCATGCATGCACACATCCACACACACACACAGACCCACAATCATACACACACACACACACACGTGCACTCATGCTTATACACTCGCATAACGTATAGGACATGTCCCAAAATGCATACACTCAAAAGCACATGAACACATGGTACACACTCACAAACACATACACATATGCAAACACACATGAACACACATGGACACACATGCACAAACAAACATACATGCATACACACATCCACATTCACCAATGCACGCATGCATGAGCACATGAATGCACAAGCACAAAAACATGCATTCACATAGACATACACACATGCATCTATAGAATGGCTCACATACTTATCCAAACTTGCACAAAGGTAACATAAATGTATATACATGCATACATGCACTTGGATGCACACACAGATGCATGCAACTCACACACACATACAACTAGATGCATGCACGTGCACAAATAAAAACACACACACAAAGCATGCACACAAACACATACACAAGCACATACTCACACACACACGCACATGTACACAGACACATACATGAACACAAAAATGCGTATTCACCAATGCACAAACATATAGACATGTGTGCATACACACACACATCTACAAACATAATAGTGCAGACACACACATACAAACACAAGCACACACACACATACACAAATGTACGCACATGCTCACACACAAGTACAAACACACGCACATGCACACATATACTCATGCACACATACATGCAAATGCACACACAAACAAACACAAAAACACACACAATCATAAACACCCACACATGCACAAGCATACACACACACACACACAAACACAATCATATATGCATAAGCTACACATAAACACATGCACATGTACATATATACATGCATGCACACAATCACACACACACACACACACAAGCATGCACACATACACATACACACATAATCACAAGCACAAATAAATGCACATAGATAGACACATAAACACATATGCACATGCACACTTAACTGCATGCACACACTCATACACAGACACACACACATAGAGGTACACATGTACTCATATATGTAGAAACATGCACACACATGTACACACAACAAGCATAAATATATGCACACATGCACAAACAAACACATATGCATACACAGATGCCCGAGCACACTCTCATGCACACACGTGTGATCACACACCAATACAGAAACACACAAGCACAGACAACATGCACATGTATGCACTTGAACCAAGACATACACACACACACTTGCTCACATGCACACACAAGCACATGTACTTGCTCAGACACATGCATACGTATATGCACATGCTTATACACACACACACACACTTACCCACTCACACACATAGGTACAGACTCATGCATACACATGCACTTGAATGCTTTCACAATCTCACATATGCTTGCACCCATGCACATGCATAAACATATACACCCACAAAAACATAGGCACACATTTGCACATGAACATCAACATACTTGTATATGCACACATAAATAAACACACACACATACATAAAACACATAAATGAACACATGCATATGGACAAGAAATAACATATGCACAAGCACATGCAAACACACACACACACCCACATACATTTGTTTGCATGCCATGCATTCATATGCATGCACCCACAAATTCTCACATGCGCACATAGGCATACACACACACATGCCTTGTCACACACGTGCACATGCCAACATTTGCTTACACACATGAACATATGTATACATGCACACGTGCATACATACTCATGCACACATATGTACACACATGCACACAGACTTGTACATAATTAGACACACACATGTACACACACACACACAAGCACACAAAGTAGTATATAAATGCATGAGCACACACATGAATGCACACAAACACACAAACACATGCAAATGCACACATATACACATACATAGTAGACATGCACAACCAATCACCCACGCCTACACACTCATGCACGCAAAAACACACGTGCACACACACATGCATGTCAATGTAAAAGCCTTACATGCACACATATGCATGTGTACATGCACACACACACATATTCAAAAAGATACACAAACACACATGCACACATTCCTACAAACTTGTATGACATACATGCACATACACATGTACATGCACACACACAAGAACACATACACACAATGAAAAGATGCATAGACAAACAAGATTGAACACACACATACACATAAATACACACACCCATGCATGCACATGCACATTCATGCACAAAAAAATGTATATACATGCAGATGCCTATACATAGGCAATGATACACAAGTTCTAAAATATGCAGACACACAAGCACACACACATGCAAAAAATTGCACACCTCCAAACTCATGTGCACATGCACACATATGTTTGTATGAATATGCATACAAATACACACACACACATGTGCTCACACTCCTACGTTCACACACAAACACATCCACATGAACACTTAGAAACACACACACACATATGGGCACACATACACACATGCATACACATATCCACACATATGCTTGCACGCACACACGCACACACACTCATGCATGCAGACACGCACACATGCACAAGCACACACATTTATATACACAAAAGCAAAAACAAGAGCACATGCACACACAAAGGTCCACACACACATATGCACATAAGGACATGTAAACAAACAAACATACACACACACACATACACATGTGTGTACACACTCATACAAACACACACTTATGCATGTACACACACTCACATGCATGAACACACATGCATATGCACACATAGAAATGTTCACAAACATATAAAGATATATACGCACACACATATGTAGGCACACTCACATGCATAACATAAACACAGACACATATACACACATGTATGCACACTCAACTACACACACACACGTAGAGACACAAACACATGTATACCCACACACTAACACATGCCCATACACAGCTACACATGCACATGCAAACACACATACATATGAGTGCAAACTAACACACTCATACACAAAACACATATGCACATATAAACACAGTGTTATGGACACACACATATGCACACACACATGTACACACAAATGTAAGTACACACACAAGCACACAGAGGTTTATGTTCATGCATACACACACACACATACATATATATAAGCACATATACACACACATGCACATTCACATATTGAAATATACACACAATTGCAGAAACATAGATACATGTACTTGCATAAATGAACACACATGGTCGCAAATATGCATGCATGCACTCGTGCACACACAACACTTGTACACGTTCACACAAACATAAAAATGTACAAACACACACTCACACATGCATGCACATATACACACACATGCACCCAAGCATGCACACACTCATACACACATCAAACATGCATGCCAACAAACACACACGTACACACACACACACACACGTAGACATGCATGCATAGTTGCACTAACACTCACGCATACATGCAAACTTAGACACACACATCCACACATATAGAAGAACACATAGACCCCCCACGCTTATACAAGCATGCATGCTCACATGCACACACACACACATACACATACATGGAAAAATAAGAACAAGCACACACACACACACATATGCACAAACACACACACACACACACGTGCACACATATAATCACACATGCATATGTACACATACACACACAATAATGCATAAGAACTGACACTCACGTATGCATACATACACATAGGCATATACACATGCACACACACATATAGAAGCATGCAATCACATATAAAAAAGCATGAATAAAGAAATGTGCTTGCAAACATATAGATTTTCCATGCATACACACATATGAGCACATGCACATGCATGTAGATTTACACACATGTAAATATGAATACATGCATGCACACACACATATGCGAACACATATGCACACACATGAACACACACATGCATGTACAAAAACATATACATAAACACACACATGCACATAAACATAAAAATGTGCATACACATGATGTGCATCCAAACACACAATGATTTACAAAGATACACATGCACACGAACACACTCACGCATACATGCACACACTAACAAACACACACACTTGTGCACCCATACAAACACATGCACATGCACTCATGCAAAGATGCACATGTGCTTATGCAATCATGTGCACAAATATGTACAAGCACACAGAAACACATAAACATAGAAAAACACATACATGTTTACACACATGCTTGCACACATATTTATGCATGCACACACACACTTCTACTTGTAGACAAGCACACATGCACAAGCACACACATTTATATACACAAAAGCACAAATAGGTGCACATGCACACACAAAGGTCCACACACACATATGCACACAAGGACATGCAAACAAACAAACATACACATACACACACATACACATGTGTGTACCCACTCATATAAACACACACTCCCACGCATGAACACACATGCATATGCACTCATAGAAATGTGCACAAACATATACACATATACTCACACACATATGTATGCACACTTACATGCATAACACAAACACTGACATGCATACACACTCAACTACACACACATGTATACCCACACACACCAACACATGCCCATACACTGCTACACATGTACATGAAAACACACATATTTATGAGTGCAAACTAGCACACACACACAAAATCATATGCATATGTAAACACGATTTCATGCACACACACACACATACTCAAGCACATGTACACACACAAGCACACGCACACAATCAAATACACACACTAATGCAGAAACTTAGATACACGTACTTGCATAGATGAACACACAGTCGCAAATATGTATGCATGCACTTGTGTACACACACCACATGCATAAATACACACAAACAAAAAAATGCGCATACACACACTCACACATGAATGCACATATGCACTCACATGTGCAAACATGCACCCAGGCATGCCACACTCTTACACACATCAAACATGCATGCCAACGAGCACACATGCATATACACACACATACACACACGTAGACATGAATACATAGATGCACCAACATTCATACATATAAGCAAACTTAGACACACACATGCACACATATAGAAGAACACATAGACCCCCCATGCATATACAAGAATGCTTGCTCACTTGCACACACACAAAAAACATACATGGGCACATAAGAACAAGCACACAAATGTACACACATACGCATACGTAGATAACAACACACACATATGCACAAATACACACAGAGGGATGTGCACACAAATAAATGCACACACATACTCACAAATGCATATGTACACATACTCGCACACACAATCATTCATAAGTTCAGACGCTTACATATGCACACAAACACACATGCATATACACATACACACACACACATAAAGGCATTGCAATCATAAATAAAAAAGCCTGAATAAAGAGATGTGCTTGCAAACATATACATTTACACATGCATACACATATATGAGCACATGCACATGCATATGCATTTACACACTTGTAAATATATACACATGCATATACACACACCTACGCAAACACATATGCACACATGCACACGCACATGTATGTACACACATGTATACATACACAGACATACACACACACCCACACACACACATAAAGATGTGCGTACACCTGACGTGCATACAAACACACACAGATTTACAAAGATACACATGCACACGAACAGACTCACGCATGCATGCACACACATACAAACACATACACTTGTGCACCCATACAAACCCATGCACATAAAAACACACATGCACATGCACTCACACAGAGATGCACATGTGCTTATGTAAACATATGTAGGAATATGTATAAGCGCACACATGTAAACATAGAAAAAACTCATACATGTGTACACACATGCACATACACATGCACATGCCTAAAAAAATTCACACATGTGCACAAGAATGCAAACACACACACACATATGGGAACATCCACACATGCATACACATACCCACACATACACATGCATGCACACACACACACACACACACTCATACATGTAGACATGCACACATGCACAAGCACTCACATTTATATACACAAAAGCACAAACACATGTAGATGCACACACAAAGGTCCACACACACATATGCATACTATGACGTGCAAACAAACAAACACACACACACACATACACATGTGTGTACACACTCATACAAACACACCCTTATGGATGTACACACACATGAACGAACACACATGCATATGGACATATACACACACACATATGTAGGCACACTCACATGCATAACACAAACAAAAACACAAACACACATTCAAAGATGCATACACACTCAACTACATACACACAGAGACACAAACAGATGTACACCCACACACACACACACACTAACACATGCCTATACATAGCTACACATGCACATGCAAACAAACATACATATGAGTGCAAATTAACACACATATAAACAAACACATATGCACATGTAAACAAAATCTTATGTACACACAAATATATAAACACACATACACATGCATGTAAGCACACACAAAAGTACACAGAGGTACATGTTCATGCACACACACTCATACACATATACAAGCACATATACACACACAAGCACACGTACACAGTCAAATACACACACCAATGCATATATAGACATACCTGCATAAATCAACACACATGGTCGCAGATACGCTTGCATGATCTCGTGCACACACACCACATGCACACATGCACACAAACATAAAAATATACATACACACACTTGCACATGCATGCACATATCCACACACATGCACCCAGGCATGCACACACTCTTACACACATCAAACATGCATGCCAACAAACACACATGCATAGGCACACACGTACACACACAAACACGTAGACATGTATACATGCAAACTTAGACACACACTGCACACATATAGAAGAACACCCCCATGCATTTACAAACATGCATGCCCACATGCACACACACACACACACACATAAATTGACAAATAAGCACAAGCACACATGCACACACATACACACACGCGTAAATAAAAAAACACATAAGCACAAACACACACACATAGTCGTGCACACAAATAAATGCACACACATAATCGCACATGCATATGTCCACATACTCACAGACACAATCATGCATAAGAATAGACACTCACATATGCACATATACACACACACACACATAGAGGCATGTAATCACAAATAAAAAAGTATGAATAAAGACATGTGCTTGCAAACATGCACATGCCTGTGCATTTACACACATGTAAATATGAGCACATGCATGCACACACACATGTGTAAACATATATGCATACACGTGAACACACACATGCATACACACACACGTATACATACACACACATGCACACACACATAAAAATGTGCATACACCTAACGTGCATGAAAGCACGCACAAATTTACAAAGATACACATGCACACAAACACACTCAAGCATGCATGCACACACATACAAACACACACACACACACACGCACCCATACAAACACAAGCATATAAAAACGCACATGCACATGCACTCACACAAAGTTGCACACGTGCTTATGTAGACATGTGCATGAATATGTACAAGCACACGCACACACACGTAAACACAAAAAAACACATACATGTGCACGCAAATGTGCATACACATGCACATGCATGAAAAAGCATGCACACATGTTCACAAGAATGCAAACACACACTCACATATGTACACAAGCATAGCCTTACACAAACACACTTGTACACACACATACACACATTCATGCTTATGCATACACACTGACATACACATAGACACACACAAAAGTGCACATACAAGTACACATATGCATATGCGCACACATACACACTTATAGATAGGCATGCACACATATGCACATGCACACATAGACATGCATAGATGTACAAATGCACACACATGCAAAAATATATATGCACACGCACATTGATGCATACACATATCCAAACACATGTGTATGCACTTGTACATGCACAAATGAATTTACATGCATCCACACATGCATACACACACACACACCATGCATGCTCACAAGCACACACATGCACACATTCATGCAAATGAATGCACACACATTCACACATATGCACACACATGTACACATGCTTACACAAACACACACATGTGCACACTCATACCTAAGCATACACTCACTCATATACACACACAACCACACACACCCAAGCACACACACACACATATACACACATGCATACATACACATGTGCACACACACATACACATATATGCACACACACACAAAAGCACAAATAGTTGCACACATATGCATCTATTCATGCATGTGGATGAGGACACACACATATGCATCTAGTTGAACATACACACACAAACTAACACATACATAAATATACACACATGTATGAACACATCCACTGTCACACACAGGAAGTCACACACACATGCACACATTCATAAACACACATGAGCACACAGACACACACATATGCACACATACATGGATGCATGCATACACGCAAACATGCACCCACACATGCACACACACTTGCAGACACATGCATACATAGAAGCACACATGTGGATAGTTGCACACAAACAAATGCATGCACACCCTTACACACATGTATGCAAGCACACACACCTCCATATGAACACATGTAAACATGCTCACAAACATACATGCACAGACACACACATGACCAAGCACATACATGCACACAAACAAACACACATATGCATGCTCACATGAATCTATGCACAAATGCATGCACACACACCCATGTCAACACAAACATGAATGCACACATAGATAAAAAAGCACAGATGCCCTAAGACATACATAGAAATAAACATGCATGCAAACACACACACATATACAATCATATGCATCTATGCACACACACACACACACTTACCTATGCATTCACATGCATATACGCATGCATGCACACGAGCATGTGCACACACGCACACAAGCTTGTAGACACATATGCACATACAAAGGCACGCCCCTCCACACGCACATAGAAGCATGCCCTCACACACATGCATGCAAAAGTACATGCACAAACAAACATGCTCCCACATACATATAGACGCACTCAAATAAGATTACACATATACACCAATGCAAAAACACACAGATAGACACATGTACAAGCAAATAAGCTCATGCGTGCATGAACACATACACCCACATAAACAAATGTAGATGCACATGCACACACACATACACACACACACAAGTATATGAATATGGTCATACACAAGCACGCATATAATCATGTGCATGCACACTTGCAAGCATAAACACACATGTAGAAACAAACATGCATACTCACGCACACATAAACATGTACTCAAAGACATAGAGACAAACCTAACACATGTATGCATACACACATGCACACACTAATACACATGAAGACACAGATGCTCCCACACATGCATATAATCGCACACACATGTATGCATACACATAGGCACACACACACACATGCATAAAAACTCATGCACACATATACACACAAACTTGCACAAATGCACACATACATACACATATAAACAAGTACCCATGCTGACATGCATGCATAGACACAAAACTACTGGTATACTTGCACACACATACAAACGTACCCACACACATGAATATAGATACACACACACACATGCACTAAAAATAAGCATACAGCAACACACACACATGAACACACATACACACATGCATGTGATTGCATGTCACACATGCATTCATGCACACACATGTACACACATGTGCACACATGCATGTACAAATGCAACCACACACCCCTACACTGATAACCAGAAATGCCACACACACACACACACACATACACACACACACACATACACACAAACACATATAGATGCACACATGAACAATGCAAACATGAATAGACAAGCATGCACACACACCCACACATTCACACACATAGATGATATAGAAGCACATAAACACTGCACACACACACATGCACATGCACACACACTTACACACATGGTCATGAACACACACATATAAACACATGGACATCCACACACATATACATAGACACATGCACATGCACATACACACAAACCATACACAATTACACACAAGCATACACATGCACACATACACATGCTTGCCCACACATGCATACACATAGACTCAGACATACACAAACCCATGCATATGGGTAGATAAGCACACATACATAGATGCACACATGTACACACAAACATGCACATACATAAACACATAATCACACACTCAAATATACACACACACACAAACACAGACACATGCACACATACATAAGCATGAGTATTTACAAACACACATACTCACACACACACACACATAGAAACACAGACTTGCACCCCATGAACCCAAACATACGTATAGAAGCACACATACAAATGCACGTACACACATACACATGCTCATAGAAATGCACACATGCACTTGTAGACACAGATGTACACACATATGCATACACACATAAGCATGCACCAATGCATATACTTGTGTACACACAAGTACATATGCATGCATGCCTACAGTCACACAAACATGCATGTAAACATGTATGTAAATACATTCATGAACACACACACACCCTTATACGCACATGTGTGTGCATACACACACACACATATGCACATGCATAGACACATGACATACATGTTGGCAAAGACAAATGTATACACGTGCACAAGCACTATCACACATCTACTCTTACACACTTGCATACACATGCACCCACACTGACACCTGTGTCTGCACACACATACACGTAGAAACATGCATGCACATGTACACACACATAAATACACATGCACACATACAAACATACACAATGATAAACACTTGTGCATCCACACACACATGTAAGCTCATGCACTCAAACACACTCACACCCAAACCTACACACATGCACATAAGCATGAATAGTACACACATACACACACACATGTTCACATGCAAATATGTACTCATAAGAACACACACACAATCAAACACTTGCATGCACACACATACAAAAATATCCCTATGCATAGACACATGCATATGCAAACACACACAAAATCACACTTGCATACACACAAGTACAAACATGCTCACATTTACCCCCATGAAAACACATGCACATGCATACACATGCACTCATGAAAAGACACACATCCACATGTACAAGTACACACACATGCAAATACAAATGAATATACACTTGTACACACACATGCAAATACATGTAAACACAAGAACACATGCATATAGTTCACAAAAGCAAATGCATGTAAACACAAACAAACATATGTACACATGCATGTACACAACAACTCATGGGCACACACACTCTCACACACATGCAAAATCACAAATGCATACCCACACACACACAAGATCATACATGCACACATAGAAGCATAAACTTGCAAACATAGACACAAGCATGCATGTACATAAACACACACACACATACACACACATAGGCATGCATGCATATGTTGCTTACACTCACATGCACACATGCCAATATATGTGCATATACAGATGCATAACACACAAATATGTACACAGATATGCTAGCACATAAACATAAGTGCACATGCACACATGCACTCGCACATGCACATACACACCCACACATACATAGCCATAAACTCACACATACACATGATCACATGTAAAAATCCATACATGTATGCACCCATGCATACACACATGCACAGACAAGCACATGGACACATGCATAGGCATGCACATGCACAAACACATGTGCACAAAAATGCACACACAACACAAAAAACACATGTACACACAAATACTCCCACACACACATAAAACACATGCATAGACACATGCACATGGATTGACACATACAAACACACTAGCACATGCAAAAAAACACTAACCTAAACAAGCTCAAATACACCAACATGCACTTACACAATCACACACACACATAAATGCTCACAAACGCAGACATGCAAGCACAACTACACAACAACACTCTTGTGAGAATAAGAACCATACACAAATGCACAGACATGTGTGCAAGCACACACAGATATATGCATACACATGCATACACACACGCAACACACATGCACTCACATGCACGCACACACACACATACACATGCATAAACACACACATGTGCATATACATGCATACATACACACACACGTAAAGGCACACACACACATGCAAATAAGAAGACACGCACACACAACACACACTCAAATATGCATACACCCACATGCATTCATGTTCACAAAAAATACAAATGCACACACAAACACATTTGCACGTGCTTGCAATAATACATACGTGTGCATGCACACACACGTAAACTTACGTACATGCCCACACCAACACAACACACACTTACACATGCACATGCATGCTTGCACAATTGTATGGCATGTAGACATAACCCAAACATGCATAAATATAAGAACATGTCGACACATAAGTACAAACACACACAAACACACATGTAGACATACACACATACACACATACACATATACACAAACAAACATATATGCATGCACACACACATGGGCCCACGTATACATCCACATACATATGCACATACACAGACTTACATACATGCATGCATATGCATAGACAGATGTATAGAAAGGCTCATATAAAAGCACACACATACAAATACAAATGCATGTACCTTTATGCACACACACACACATCCACACACAAGTTACTCATCCACATAGACACATGCATAGATGCACGTACGTGCACACACAAATACACATATACAAAGCATGCACACAAACACACATACACATGCATGCACTGACACACACAAACACATATACACAAACATACACACAAACACACAAATGTACATAAACAAAAATACACACATCCATACATGCATGCATTCCCACACACACACAAACACATTGGCACACTCTCACATATGCACACACACACATATACGGAGACACACAAGCACATACATGCAAAACACACACACACAAACATAGATGCACATCCACACACAAACTTATATGCACACACACACATGAATGTGCACACACATGCACACTTGCATACACACATATGGACATACACCCACACACATATGCATATCTGCACACAAACTCATCTATACATACACACATCTATACAAAAGCTCTCACAAACACACAACCAGTTATGCACTTGCATACACATAAGAATGCACACGTACACACATGCACACACACAAACACATGCACACAAACGCACATTCACACATAATCACATGCATAAACAAATGCACATACACATAAGCACAAACACACATGCACATGCACAAATAGGTGCATGCATACACTTATAAACATGCACATAGGCACAAGCATGTAGACGTACACATACACGCACACACACATACAAACATGCACATGTAAACACATGCTTGCACACTAGCCTGACACACATACATGACCCAAACATGCATACACACAAGAATATATGCACACATAGCTACAACCTCATGCTCACATACACACATGCAAACACATACACATAAGTGCACACAAACAAACATGCACGTGCACACATATACACAATGCACCCATGCACTCATACACATCCACATGCATGCATAAGCACGTGCACACAAACATACACACACACACATGCGCAAGCACACACACATATACAAACTTGCTTACATACAAGCACAAAAGAACACAAAAATACATGCACATGCACACACACACACATTCACAAATAGTCTAACATGAAAACAAATATATATGCAACTCATGTACACACACATATATAAAGATGCACATATGTGCACACACAAATACACAAGCACAAAGAATGCACACATGCACATGCATATGCACAAACACACATGCACACACCCACACAAAAACACATATATGCACACACACATGTACATAAACACACAAATGCACACACACACATACACACATGTGTGCATGTAGACACACAAACACATTGGCACACTCACACAAAGGTGCACGCACACATGCACAATGATACACATGCAAAAATGCATGCATTGCACACACACTCACACATGCACATGCACACACATGCACACACACCCTTGCATACACATAAAGCACACACATGCATAGACATAGCTGTACACACACATATGCATATGCACACAAACACACATCTACACATGCACATGCCCATGCACATGAACACATATACACACAATCACATGCTGAGATAAACATGAACACATATATGCACAAACACACATGCACATACATATATAGGTGCACACATGCACATAAGTAAACATACACAAACATAAGCACAAACATGTACACACGCATACACAAACACACATGCGTAAACATTCATATATGCATACACACATGCATGCACATATGTGCGCACACACTTGTGTACAGACACATACACATGGACACACCCACACATGAACATAAGCACACATAATACACATAAAAATGAACACACACACATGCACACATACACACACATGCTTGCTCACACAAATAAATACCCCATACACATATGCTCTCATATACCCACCCATCCATACACACACAACCACAAACTCATACACACACATGCACATGAAGACATTCACATTTGCACACATGCATGTAGCTATGTGCACATAAGCACATAGGCACACATGTACTCACCTATAGCAACACACACCAACATGAAACATATACACTTACATGAACACACATGGACATACACACATACATACAAACACACACAAAATACATGATCGCACACACGCTCATGGATAGACAAACACAAACGCACATGCACATTCAAAGACATGCGCACCCACACACACTTGCTCACACCCACAAGCATACACATGCATGCACCCACAAATCCCCACACATACATAAACACACATATGCACACATGTATACAAACAACATATTCAAATGCATGCACTGGTGCACACACCAACACTGTATGTGCACATAAAGACACACATACATTCATACATGTATGCAATCACATATGCATGCACATACACACATGCACACACACTAGCTCACACCTGTATGCAAATACATGTATGAACCAACACATTCTTGCACATGCACAAACACACACATGCACACAAGAACACACAAATGCATGTAATGGCACATGCACACATGTCAGCACTTGTGCAGGCACATGAACACATGTCTACATGCACACACATACAAAATCACACTCACACAAAAATGGATAAACACAAAAGTCACAAAAACATAAATACACATGCACACAAATGCACATGGATACACAAGCGTTCAGACACGCACACACACTCACACATATGCACTTAGAAACACACACATTACACACACATAAGCATACACTTATCTGTGGAAACATGCAGGCACAACATACACATGCATGCAAACAGGCACACACATGCTCACACCCACCCACACACACACACACATGCATGCAAACAGGCACACACACATGCTCACACCCACCCACACACACACATGCTCACACCCACCCACACACACACATGCACACAAGAGCACATGTGCACACAATGCACACACACATAAACACATGCAAGCATGTACCCATGCACAATTAAATTCACATCCAAACATCTGCACATGCACACATGACCAAATGCATATACATGCACACAAACATCCACAAGAAATCACATAATCTCATAGATATGCACCCACACAAGCAACACACACATAAAGATACACACATGGATGCACACACACACATGTATAGTAGTAGGTACACACATGCACACAAACACATGCAAACAAACACACACATGCACACATACATGTAAACAGACAAACATAAACACACATCGCGCATAGACTCACGTACTTAGGCATACACACACACACTCATGCAGGCACACACACATAAACACATACATATATAAACATAGATAACGCACCCAAGCACATGCATAAATACACACGTGCATTCACGCAAACAAATGCACACACACAAATGCATACACACAAGAACATACGTACACAAATATGCATATAGAAGCACGCACACATGCATAAACACACATGCATACACACATAGACATACATGCAAACATGTCCACACACAGATGCCTATGCACAAGAACATGCAAAAACATAGACACATGCACATATGCTCTCACACACACACTCAGACACACACTCACACATACACAATTGCACACACACCAATGTACACACACACATACTCACATTGTCAAACACACACACACACAAGTCCAAACAACTAGACACACACAAGCATAGACACTTGCACATGCACATTCACAAATCCATACACACACATGCATATACACACATATAGGTAGACATATAAACAAAAACACACAAATATATACATACGTACACACACGTGCACTCATGATCACACAAACAAATGCATGCATGTACACACACTCTATACAAAATCAGACATGTACATGTACACACAAATGCACACACACACACAAACACATACTTACACATGAATAGACATGCACATATGTATAAAAATACACATAAACACACACACAGACACACACATAAGCTTATGCACACACAAACACACCTATGCAGACACACTTGTACATAGAAACACATGCACACACACACATGAACACACTCACCCACATACACCAACACAAACCTACACATAGAGATACATTCACACATGCAAACACACAAACACATACCTGCATATGCACACATGGACATGCATGCATAGATATACATGCATGCATTCATAGATATGCATAAGTACACATACACACACAAACATGCACATGCGCACACATGGTCACATACATACACACATCATGCAAACACATACTCTCACACACATGCACATATACACACACACATACACATCCATGCACACACATAAACACATACATCAACATACAGATACACATACAGTTAAGCACAAATGATCTCATATGCATGCAAGCATACACACACACACTCACACACACATACACAAACACATGTTTGTGTACACACACTCTCATTCACACATGCATATATGGACACACACATGCACCTAGCCATGCACACACACATGCATAGACATACACACATAAAAACACACACACACACACACACAAACACATACGTACACACATACACTCACACTCATGCATACATGCACACACTTGCAACCCATGAACTTAAATCTAGACATAGAAGTGCACGCGAACATGCACACACACATGCACACACACCTAAACACACATATGCACACAAACATGCATAGATATGCACACAAGCATGCATAGATATGCACACACACACACACATGTTGACACATATGCACATATATATGCATACACACATACACAAGCATGTACCAACACAAACTCATGCACACATAAGCACACATGCATGCATGCACGTACATAAGCAAATGCACTCATGTATACACACTCACACACACCCTTATACACATATGTGCATGTATAAACACATATACACATACACTTGCACGTACATATGACACACATGTTGGCACATAGACATAAGTACACATGCATGTTGACCATCACACATATACTTATGTTCACCCATACACGCACATGCATCCACACCAACACCGATGCTGCGCACACATACACTTAGAAGTAGGCATGCACTTGTACATGCATGCACACAAACAACCAAACACAAGGATGAACACATGCACATGCACAGACACATGTAGGCTCACACACTCAAACTTACACACACACACACCCACACCTGCACCCACACACATTGAGACATGCACAAATATCACACACATGCATATGCACACACACATGTTCACAAACAAGCATGGGCACACAAGAATGCAAACACTATCCAACACTCATATGCACACACATACTAAAATATGCCCATGCACATACACATGCACACATAAACACATACAATCACACATGTATTCACACACGTACAAACATGCACACAAACACAAGCACATGCACTCAAAAAAACTTGCACATGCACTCATGCAAACATGCACATGCACTCATGCTAACATGCACATGTACATGCACAAGCATACATACAAAACCATAGAGGAACACACACATGTGCATCCACATGAACATACACATGCACACAAATACAACATATGCACAGACACACACAAGTGCACTCTCATGAACAAACACACATGCACACACACATACATATATACACATATACATGAACATGAACATGCACACAAACACACATGCAAGCAAACACATATAGACATATGAACATGCACACACACATACTCATAGATAAGTATGCACACACACATGCAAAATTACATATGCACACATAGACACATTAATGCATATACATCTACAAAAACATGTACATGCACTTGCACAAGTATAAAAGCACATACACACAAGCACACACATACATGCAAACACATACCCATGTACGCATGTACACACACATGCATGGACACCCATGTACACATACTCACACAAATACACACACACACACACTCGCTCACACCAACACTTACACTCAAATGTACACACACACACACACAACCACTTACACACACACATGCATACATACACATACAGAGAAATACATGCACACTCATGGACATACACACATGCATGCACGTGTGCACCTGCTCACTCACATGCACTTGTACACACACACAAAGATGTGAACACATATACACACAAATAAAGACACGCATTCACACAGACAAACACACTTACATACACGTGTATACATACAAATGCATTCACACATCCACATATGCACGTGCATAGATATGTCTATTCATGCATGCACAAACATACATACACACATGCACATGCTCTCTCAAATGCATACACTCATAAGAATGTGCAAGAACAACACAAAAGCACACAAATATGTACACATGCTGATAGATATCGACAAACAAAAGCACACACATGCATACAAGCACACACACACACCCACACAAGAATGCTCACTCACATCTATATGAACACACTTAAACAAGTCCCCAAACATGCATACATTGACACTCACATGACCATGCAGACAGATGTGCACACAATTGCAACTCAAATGCACACACAAACACACACACACATACAAATATACATACAAGCACACACACACACATAAGAATGCACAGATGCCCAAAGGCATAAACACATATAAACATGCATGCACCCTCACAAACATGCTTACACACATACATGCACTTATATGTGCCATTACACACACACATGCACACACACATACATACATTGCATACACATGTACAAATAAACATATGCACACAAACACATGCACACGCACATGCACACACTTATGCATGCTCAAACAAACAAATGCACACACTCAAGTGCACACACATAGACACACCCACACATAAAAAAGTACATACACTCACAAACATGCAGCCACATGCATGCACACATACACATGAACACATATGCATGCACAACATCAAACACTTCCCCCAATGCAAAAACACAAACTCACAATCAAAAGCACACATAAACTAACACTTGCATGAACTCACAAACATATGCACATGCACGCAAACAAAGATGCACACAGACACATACACACATAAGTGCATGAATGTACACACATAAGCACACACAAATGCATGCATACACCCACACACGAATACACATATGGAAACAGACACAAACACATAAAGACAAGCACAAACACATGTATGAACGCACACACTCATGCATAAACATGGGTACAAACACTTGCACACACATGCACACATATCCACATAAACATGCATATACTCACATACACACACATATTTGCATACACACACAAACACACATGCATATGCATTCATGCACAGACATATAAGCACACACACCTACACACACCCATAGACACATACTTACCAAAACATGTACAAACATGCACAAATGGGCACACACATGTAGGCACATGCACATGCCTATGCACACACTTAGACACGCATGCACGCACACATACAGACATGCTCAGACACATGCACACATACTCACACATGCATATGCTCACACTCACGATCCCATGCATGCATACACACACAAGCACACAAACACAAGCATAGATGCCCACACAAATAAACACATGCACACACCCATACTAGCACACAAAGAGACATGCACACAAGCACATGCACTCTTGTAGACACAATCTCTTACACGCACATGCATACATAAACATAAAAACACACACATGCATAATATACATGCACACACACACACACACATTCATGCACATACACATGCACGTTCACAATCACACACACTTGCATGCATACACAAAATATGTGAGCACTAGCCTACACACATGATTGCTTTCATACACACTCATGCAAAAGCACACGTGCATGCACTCCTGTGGTCGCACACATGCAAAGATATAAATGCACACTTGAGAACACATAGTCATGCAGACACTCAAACATAATAATCCAAACTCACATGCACACAAACAAGCATGGATACATGCATAATCACATCCATGTACATGCACACATACTCACACATGCTCCCTCACACATGCACTTATGTGTGCACACACATGTTCTTACTCACACATAGGCAATACACAAACACTCACACTTACCCACATGATTGAATACACACACACACAAATATGCATGCACGAGCACACATACACACATTCACACATGCACCCCAAGAAAAAAGACACAAACACATAAACATACATGCACACTTGCTTATGTACATAGACACAAACATACACACAAGCATATACATGTGCATAGACACATAAATAAGCACAAAAATATATGCACACACAAATAGATAGACAGATCACATACGCACACACACACCAACATACACAAACCAGCATAGACCTCACACACATACACACACATGTACACATATGCATGAATGCATGTGCACATGCACACATGCCTGCACTCAAGCACACACACACACAAGTACAAAAGCTCACACATGCACATGCCCACAAAACCACCCACAAATGCACCTATGCAAACATACATTGACACACACATAAATGCACTCTCACTGGCACACAAACGTACACGTAAACACAATATATGCAGACCACAATTACAAATAGACAAACATGCATACATATGAATAAGCTCATGCTAACACATGCACACTAAAAAATACTCAAACGAACCCACAAGCACAAATATGCATGGATAAGCACACACGCACATCTACACAAACACAAAACAAGCAAGCACATGCACTGGAAAGCTCACATATTCACACATACACACCAATATGCATGCAAACAAACACATGCACACATGTGTGCACATCTACACATGTTGCACACAAGTGAAAAAAAGCATGCACAGTTCTACACACATGCATACAAATATGCACACAAACACATACACACATACCCACACAAATAGACACGTACACATGTAGAAACATATGCACACACTCACGTGTAACATCTGTGTGCATACATACATACACACATAAATAGACACACACACACACACACATTACACATGTAGACATGCACAAAACATACACGTATATACACATGCACACGTGCACATGTGCACACACGCACATGCGCACACACGAACATGTGCACATAGGCACATCCGTAGACTCATACTCACACACACACATACATTAACACTTGCTTGCACAAATGACAAAATGTTGACATGCATGCACCCACCATCACACACACACGTACAAGAATGCACATTCACACTTGTACACACACATGTAAACACATAAACAACATGTACAAACATACATACAGGTAGAGAGTTTCACACATAAGCACAAACACACATGCACACACATACGCACAACCATAGCAACACAAACACACATACAATCAAAGGCTCATAAGCACACACACACACACACTTGCATACTCAAAGATGCAAGCACACATAAATGCAAACTGATGCATATACAAAGACTCACACACACTTACACATGCACATGCATACACACACAAGAGCACACATATGAAAGTGCACACATAGATGTTGACAAACAAACATATGCACACACATGTACTCACATGGACATGTGCATGCTAATGCATGAACACATAAATACACAAACATACACACATGCATGCAAACACACAAATATGAAAAAAAAACACATACACACACACACATGTACACACACGTACAAACATACACACATGTAGATATATGAACACATATGTACAAACACACAAGCGCACATATGCACAAGGGCTTGCACACACACACATACACAACCATAGAAACATGAACACACATACAATCAAAGGCTCATAAGCACATAGATATACACAAGCGCATGCTCAAACACACAAGCACACATAAATGCACACTCATGTATACACACAGACTCACACACACATACACATGCACATGAATACACATAAAAGTGCACACACATGCACACATATGAAAGTGCGCACACAGATGCTCACAAATAGAAAGATGCACACACACGCATTCATATACACACCCACATGCCAATGCATGTACACATAAATACACACACACACACACATGTATGCAAATACACAAATATAAATGCACACACACACGTACACATACACACACATTCACACATGCACACAAACCCATGCAAATGAACACACAAACATGCACACACACCCATGCAAATGAACACACAAATATGCACACACACACACACACACATATATTCACATACATAGTTGGATGAATACACACATGTATACACACGTGCACATGCACATGCACACGCACACGAACACACACATTTTTAGACTCATACACATACATGTAGACAAACATATGCACACACCCATGCACAAATATACTCCATGCACACTGACACCTACATTAATATGCCCACACACATGCACACATGCACATACACACACTCACAAGCATGCATGCACAAACACTCACAGAGACACGTATGTACACACGTAATCACAAACACTTATAGACACATATGAACACACACAAAGACATTCACATTGATGTGCATACATACACATACAAATATGCACAAGCACACAAACACATGCACACACATATGTTGACATGCTCACAAGAACAGGTATATACGTTGACACTATTGAACATGCCCATACGCACATGCACATACACATGCATAAACACATGCACATGCACACATGTATGTACACATGTATATACACATGTATGCACACATACATGCACACTGACACACAAACACATGTACATACACACACATGCATACACATGGATATATAAGCACATACATGCACACACATGCATATACATATGCGTGCCTAAGAACATGCATAAACATATGCATGCACATACAAACACAAACACCCACATGCACAGGCACACACACACATATGCACCCATATATGTACTTGTGCACGAGCATAGACACACAAATGAAAAACCAAGCACACACATGAACACATGCACTGACATGATCAAGCATGCACACACGTGCAAATGAACACAAACACATGAACACACACACATTGAATTAGACACATGCACCCACACACATGTACACAAGCATACTTGCACACATGCACACACACACACATGGACTAACCACACACAAACTTAGGTGCACATGCACACACACACATGCTCATGCACACATAACCACATCAAGACATACACAAACACACATGCATGCACATACAAACGTAGACATGTACCCATGTAGACTCGTACCCATGCAGACATGCATGCACTTACACACATATGTATACACATGTACCCACAGACACAAATGTAGATAAACACACACACATGCACACACACACACATATATAACCAAATGCAAGCACATACATGTAGAGACACACATGTTCTCGCATGCCACACATGCATTCACGACATACACACAAGTACACACATGCACCCCCACACAAACATGGATGGACAAATACATGCAGACACATGACCACAACCATACATGCATACACAAACACACACACACACACACAGATAAATATATATATATATATATATATGCACAAGCACACACTCTAACTCACACATGCATAAACACACATAGACACACATATGCACACATGCAAACACGTGCATAGACAAATTAAAGTACACCTACACATTCACATGCATGCATATTCACATGCAAACACATACAAAAAGATGCATAAGCATACAAACACACACACAAGCAAGTAGACATAGTCACAAATATGCATAAACATTCATAGACAGACATGAACACACACACGTGCACATGAACACACATGGACAAACATGTACGTGCACACACATGCACATGCACACACACACAAAAATGTGCACACACATGCACACCAACACACATGTGCATAAGAATACATATCCACACACACACATACATATGCACACTCAAACATGTATGCATGCACACTTACACATGCCTGCATAACAATATGCGCACTTATATGCATACATACACAAAAAGATAGATACACACATGCTTGTGTGCACGAACAGACACATACACACAAAAATGCAAGAGTGCATCTACATACACACATGTGCATGTACGCACACTAAAACACACAAGCAAGAACAAACATGCTCACATGGACAAACTTATGCATGTATGCATGCCTACACACATGTAAACACACACACACATTCACATAAGCACTAATTCACACACACACTTACAAGAACATCCAGACAAACACATGCACATGCATATAGGTACACATTCACATGCACTCGCATGCACTCACAAGCACACTTATTTATGCACACACACATACACACACAAATGTTCACACATAGACACACACACACATGCACACAAACATGTAGACATGCACGTACATAGAAATGCTTGCACACACACAAACCTGAGTGCACTAACACACACACATACACATCTGAATGCATGCATGCATATGAACACATCCATACAGACACATACACATGCATGTAGGCACACAAAAGCACACACACACACAAGCACAAATACATGCACACATGTATGCACGCACACAAACATGCATAAACAAATACAAGTAAAGAAGCATATGCACACACACACATACATACGGGCCCACGCATCACATGCACATGCACATTTACATACATATATGCATGCATGCACTCACTCACAAATGGCCACACATACTTACACACACAAAGACTTGCACACACACACATGTAGCTATATGCATTCAAATTTGTGCATGTGCACATGTAGAAAAACACACAAACTTACACACACTCCAACACTGGCACACATAAGCACACATATATACTTACACATCCAAATGGATACATACACACAAACGCACATGTTCCCACACACATGAACACTGTAACACAAATCCACATGCACACGTTCTCACTCAAATGCATGCGACACATGCACTAACACACACAAAGAGACATGCACTATACACAAACACACATTAGCATGTAGACATGCACCATGCACAAACATACACACAAAGAGACATGCACATGTGTGCAACCAAACATGCACACATATGTGCCCACTGACATACACACAGACATGCACATATATAGTTGAACAAACACACATGCATGCACCACACAAACATATACATATGTATGCACACACAAACATACACCCATACCTCCCTTCACACACACACACACAAACACTTGAATACATAACCATACACAAACAAATACACACACACACACACCAACACACATACACATGCATGTACATGGGCACATAAGTAGAAACACACACCCATATGCACACATCCACATGCACAGCCACAAATATACACCTGCACACACACACACATTGCCACATAAATGCATACACATGCACTTACATGAACAAACACACCCACACACACACACACACAAATGCACACACATAGACATGCATACATACACACACGCATGAATGAATGCACAGAACGTGAACACAAGCACATAGACAAAGGCACACAACTACACAAAAATACATGCACATGTGTGTCCCCTTACACACACATAAGCACATGCATATGCACAAACAAACACATGCATACACACACATATATGTATGTACACACACATATAAGCACACACATACATGCAAACACACAAATGCATACACATGCTTGCACATGCATGTAAACACACACCCTCATGCACGTGAACACTCCCACACACACACACACAAATAAAAACATGCATGCACACACATATGTAAACACACATGTGCACTCATGCACATACATGCACATGCCAATGCACATGCAAAAGCACACACACACATGCATATGCACAAGTAGATTATAAGTCTATGAACATGCAAGTAAACACACATCATTACATGCACATGCAAATGCACCCATGCATGCACACACATATGCAAACACACATACACATACACAAATAAACACACACATGCATGCATTCAAAAATGCACGCACGCACACATTAACGTATGCACACCAACATGCACACATGCAAAAATGCAGACACATACACACACAAACACATGCATGCAAACACACAAACAATTGTACAAAGATGAATACATGCACAAATACACATAAGCACACACCCACATACATAAACACATACACATATGCATAAGCACATATGTACTACACATGCACAAGCACACAAATGCACACACACACACACACTCACACACAAGTAGATATAAACACACATACGAACCCACCTAGATATACTCACACATACACAAACACACTTGCATTCTTTGCACACAGGAATTATCCAACAAACAAACTAACACACACACACATATAGATATACACATGCATATATGCACACATACACACATATTCACAGTACAAAGATACACTCGCACATGCACAAAAATACATATGTGCATAAATGCACACATCAACACATATAAAAACACATGCACACACATGCACATATAATATCTTGCACACACACATATATATGCACAAACACACAAACCACATAAACACATACACAAATAGACAACCCCATGGACATGTGCACACACCCACACTCATAGTCATGTATGCACAGAACCATGCAAACACACGAGCATACATTCATGCACACTTGCACAAAGACACATGCACACAGGCATGCACAAATATGGAAACACACAAATGCATAGATGCATTCACACACCCATGCATAGACATGCACACACACCCACACATGACACTCTTATAAATCCATGCACACACATACCCACACAAACACCCACACACACCCATGCACACAAATACACACACACACAAAGGCACACACATGCACTCACACATAGACATGTGTGCACACTTGCAAGCTCACACACTCAACTAGACATGAAAACACACATGCATGCACACATAAATACTCACATGCACAAACATTTGCACATATGAGTGTGCATGTATACACACACACACATGCATTCATACACACTTGCATACACACACACATAGTCAATCATGCAAGCATGTAAAGATCAACAAATATATGCATTTACACATAAACACATGCATAAACACAACACACATGCACCTACACAGGTACTCACATGCACACATGCACACACACAGATAGAGACACTCACACTTGCATACACACACACATGCACACATGAATGTATACACATGCAGGCAACCACAAGCATACACGAGCCTATACTAGCACACACACGCACACACATGTAAATACACACACATATATGGACACACTCACAAACACATATGAACAATTAAATATATGCACACACACACACACAAGCATACACACATACACACCCACTTATGTACACTCACACATAGGCATGCAAAAACACACACAGGAACTCCTACACATGCTCGCACAGACAAACATAGACACACACATGCATCCACTCACATAGAAGTGCAAGTGTAAATTCATAGACATGTATAGACATATACAGACATGCACATACACACTCACACACCTACACACACACACACACACACACCATACAAACAGATGCATAGACAAAAACACATGCAAGCACATGCACACACAAACTCACGCACACACATGCAAATGCATGCATACACACACACATGTACACCTCACATACACATAGCCATACACACATGCACATAAATACACATACACTTAAGCATAGATACGTACACACACAAATACACATACAAGCACACACATGCATATATGAATATACACATGTGAGCATGCACACACATAGACACATACCCATACCCACACACATACACATGCACTCAAAGCACACACAAATATGCATACACATTCACACATACACACACATGCTCTCAATCACAAACACAAATGCACGCACAAAGACACACACATTCATTCACACAGACATTCTCATAGGCACTCATGCACACAAACAAACACACACAAAAACACAAAAACAAAAAAACACATAATATTATACACACACACACGCACGAACAAACATCCACACATAAAATCACTCATACATGCACATATGCATGCACCAACACACACATAAGCACTCACATGCATGTTCATGAACTAAAACACAAATAAAAATGCCAATACACACACACAACCACACATACACATGAATGCACATGCACACTCACATGCCCACACGCATATGCACACACAAAAACACAAGCACACACATAAGCACATGCTTGCACACATAGATGCACAATTACACATAATCTCACTCAAACACATGCCCACATGCACACATACACACACATGTGCTCATGTACACAAGCACATAAGCACACATGGGCATGCATTCACACACACGTACATACAAGCACACATATACACTTGCAGACACACATCCACAGGCACACATACACACCTGTGCACATTTACATGCACATGCACACCCAAGCCCCACATGCACATGCACACACAATACACACACACACAAACACTCCCATACACCCACATACATACACACAAACATAGAAAAGTACATGCACACATGAGTGAACATGCATAAAAACATACACACATACATGCACACACACACACACACACAAGCATGCACACACACATAAAACATACTCATGCATGCTCCCACACACTCGCACACACCAGACTACATGCACAGATATGTACACACACACACAAGTACACCCACACATGAAAAGCCATATATGTAGGCACACAATCATGCAAGCGCACACTTGTCTACACTCATGCATGCTTGCACACTCAAAAGAACACACACATAAATAGAGACACATAAGCACACATACAAATAGATGCTTACACTTATAATGACATATATATGCTTGCACACATAAACACGCACACATGTAATCACATGCTCAAATGTGAACTCATATGTAAACACACTGGCATACATCATGCACACAAAAGCATATATAAAAAAGACACACATAGGAACATATATACATACACGCACATACACCAAGACACATGCACATACACATGACCATGCCTCGACACACACACACTCTCTTATGCACAAACATGAATGTATACACTCATGTGTGTACACACAGACCCAACTTACACATACACACACATGCACAAACATGCACATGTTGACATGCACACACAAAGATGAACACCCTTATGTATGTACATGCATGCAGAAGCACACATACACACTTTCTTAGTCACACTCATAGGAATGCACAAACACATAAGCTAATAGACATGCACACACACATAAACTCACAGACATGCACACACATGTACATGCACAAGCACACACATGCACACTTATGCACATGCATATGTATGCACATGCCTATACAAACACACAAGCATGCACATATGTGTGTACATTAATACACATGCTCTTCCACACACCCACATATATGCACACATTTGTAAACTAACACACATGCACACAAACACACTCACATAGACATACACGTAAGCACATGCATGCATGCATGCACATGTACATATGAACAAATACACAAATATGATTGCATGTACACATGCACACAAACACATATAAAAGCATATGCACACACACACACACATGCATGCACCGACACTTGTAAATGCTCACAATCACAATCACACATACAAAGAAACATGTAGACATGCACTCAAGTCCACACAGACTTGTGCTTAGAAAAAAGAAAACACACATGCACGAATGTAAACATATGAATATGAACATGAATACATAAATACATGCATGCACTAACACACATATAAAGACACACATACACATGCAAAAGCTTACATGTAGATGGCTATGCACACACACCCACAACAATGCATGCACATGAACATGCACAAAAAGGCATACACAAATGCACAAGCATAAATGCATGCATACACCCATGCAAACAATGCTCTCCCACACATGCATGCAGACACACATTCACAAGTGCATGCATAGACTCCCACACAAATGCACACATGCCTACATGCATGCACACGCATGCATAAACACATGTACACACACACACCGACAAACACATATGCATGTACATACACACACTCACACACACACACACACATACACAAATGCACAAACATTCACACACAAACAAACCCATATGCATGCACATGCCAGCACATACCCAAAAACATGTCCATACACATGTTCACACATGCATGTAAGCACAAATTCACATTGACACATGCATGCATGCACATACACACATACTCTCATGTGTGCACAAACTTATACACACAGACACACATGCATAAGCACACATGCACACACATAATCACACACATATATGTATTCATATGCACACAAACTCTCACGCACACTCATATACACATACACACATACACATGCACATATACATGCATGTGCACACACACACACGCACACTTACAGAAAACACGTACATGCATTCGCACCCACATGCACACATGAAAACACATATGTGCAAACTCCCATAAGAATGTATAGAGACACATGCACATGCACTCGCAGACACATAAGTATATATGCACATACAAACATGAACACACACTTGTACACATATACACATACACACACATATACATGTACAATCACAAACATGCGTGTGCACACATACACATGCACACACAAAAACACACACAGATTCATGCACTTGTACCCATGTGCACACACACATGCTTGCACATGGATGTAATCATGCACAAAAATATGCTTGCACAAGCAATCACAAATAAGAGCACACTCTTAAACATATGAACACACACACACTTGTGTGTGCACATAGAAAATCATAGAAATGCATACACATGGGGGCACACATAAGTACATGGATAGACACACATGCATAGACACACACACCTACACACTACCCAATATGCACATGCTTGCACATACACACACATGCAAACCCACACACACAGATACACATATACATAAGCTCACATAATTGCACATGTCTGTAGACAGATGCACACAAACAAGCATAAGAATGCTCATAGCCACACAAACATGTATAAACACACTCACACACCTACAAACACTAACACATACACACATGCATGTTAACCTGGACACACACACATGAAGAGATACATACATGCCTGCACTCACATGCACCCATATGTGTCTACATGGGCACATACACTCACACACACACACACATGAACACATACACACATACATATGCTTGCACCCACACGAACACACATGCTTGCATAGAACACACACAAATGCACATGTACACAAAATACACATGCAAACACACATACATGTAGGCATATGCACACATACAGAAACACGTACACACATGCACACATAAATGATGCATACATGCAAATTCACATATAGACACTCAAACAAATGCATGCACTTTCACAAGCATGCACACATAAATAGACACTCGCACACACATGTACACACATGCACATGCTTAGACACACACAAGCACACACCTACACGCACATGCACTCACACACACAAGCATGCATATAATTGTGAGCACATACACCTATGCATACACAGAGTCACTGACGCATATACACACAGAAATAACAAATTAATGTGCACAAATACACACATAAGTATACTTGTGCACATAAGCTCACACACACATGCATGATCAAGCTCACAAACACACATACATGCAAGTAGACATGAACACACGCACACTTGCATGAAAACACATAATTATGCTCACACAAATACATCAAAGCATACACGTGCCCACCCATGCATACACACAAGCACATGCACATAAACAAGAGTATCCACATGCACAGACACATGCATATACACAAACACATATACACATGCATAGGTACATACACAAATACATAAATACCCATACACACTCACACACACACACACATGTAAATACAAAAAATATCACACACACACATACACACATGCACATAGGCACATGAACACACATAGACACAAGCATGCATGCACACACACATGCACACATGTGCACACACAAATGCCCATGACTACATACACACACACACATGCATACACACATGAACATGCAAATGCATGTGTGGACACTTGATAATAACTGAAGCAATAATTCAGTCAAAGAAAAGAAATATAAAGCTCACACAAAAAAGATTTCAAATAACATAGTAATATAAACAAATCATTTACTAAACATTTAAAGAAATGAGATAACTTATATAAGAAATTACATTCAAAGACATTAAAAAGATTGAACATAATATTCTCATTTGTTAAAGTAGACACAAATAAAAATATCTCATAAAGCATATTAGAACTTAAGAAAATAAATATCTTAAAAAGTAAATAAATATTTAATTTGATAAAGATAATTATGATAAGTCTAATGACATTAATTTTGTATTGATTAGATCTTGATTGAAATTACTATGAAAACAAAAGTTAAATTAGCATAAATAAAAAGAAAATTATTATTTTAATTTTCAGTAGAAATATATTAAAGCTAAAATGCGATAGATTAAAAAAATAAAATAAAACTAAACTAAATTGAAGTGAATGTCACATGAGTGGTGATTTAAAGTTATATGATAATATAACCAAATCAAAGAGAATATTCGAAGAAAAGTTATAAATTATGTCAAAAAGGTGCATTCCAAGATACTAAGACGATCAAGAGTAACATCCTCGATTACAAAACATAGCAAGAATAAAAATACTCACAAAACATAAGCACGAATAAAAATACTCACAAACATACCTAAACCCAAAAAAATATATTCAAAAATAGGAAAATGAATATTTAATTAGATAAAACTTGTTAATCAGACCTTGTTTGGAATTACTACAAATCATAAAATAAATAATAATAAAACAAAAAAATTATTATTTTAGTATTAATTAAGTATATATTAAAGTTAAAATAAGATAAGCTAAAGAAGTTTAATATATCTAAATGAAAGTAATGTAAAAGCTTTGTAATTCATAAAAAGTATTGATAGTTTTATAAGATATTTTAATTCATACCATATTTAATAATCAAAGATGTTACACTAAATATATTTATTATTTTATAATAAAACTTTCCAATATAATTTATCTTATTTCTTCAAATTTGGTTCTTTGATTTGATTATATTACTATGTAACTCTAAATTTTCTATCATGAGATGTTTACACTATTTTGATTTAGATATATTATATTTCTTCAATTTATCTTATTTTACCTTTAATATATACTTAATTAATATTAAAATAATAATTTTTTATTTATGATTATTTATTTTTATCATTTATAGTATAACAAACAAGATTTGATTAATGAGCTTTATCTAATTAAATATTTATTTTCATATTTTTGAATATTTTATTTTTTGGATCACACATGATTTCATTGAATGGGAAAACATTGTGAAGTTAGGTAGATGTGTCCTGTCTTGTGGAGTAGAGTAAGAACCCAGCATATATTAGGCATATAGGCTTTCCAACACACATTAGTGGAGGGGCATGCTATTTATTTACACCCATTAGTTTGTATAGGCTTCAATGTAGACTTTAATGGGGATCAAATTGATCTTTATGTATCTTTACCTTTAGAAGGTCAAGCAGAAGATCATTTACTTATGTTTTCTAGCATGAATCGCTTTTTTTTCCAACAATTGGGGACCTTGTTTGTGTAAAAATTCAATATATGCTTATTGACTCTATATATTATTGATTGGGAATCCCTAAGGTATTTGTAGAAATTATTATAATCAATGTAATGAGAGTTGTAGAAACGATAAAAGGGAGACAGTTGATAATAAAGACTATCATACAAAAGTGAAAGAGCCATATTTTTCAAGTTCTTATGCTGCACTTGGACCTTATCAATAAAAAGGAATCCATTTGGACAACCATTTTTGGCTCTAGTGGAAAATAAATCATTGCATAGTTAGCTTAAGGAAAGTTCAAATGAATTTCAATATGAATCTTTTGTAATCAAAATAAGATTTATATACACCATCAAATAGTAGGAAGTATCAAAGAGAATCTTTTTTTATATACATATAAATGACTATTGGTCACCTTCTTTTTGGAAAATAGATGAATCGATATATGGTATATGGTTTTTTCCCGACCTACTCATAAGCTATCTAACTTAAAAATAAAAACTACAATGAATTTATTAAATGAATTTTTATTCGTGATGCCTAGACTTGATGGAATTTTAATTTCCTTTTAAGTTTTTTGAGAACAAAGATTAAGGGATTTTTTTGAATCACTATCCTAATCTCATTATTGAATCTAACCTAAAGGAATAAGGAGGTTGTTGTGGTTGAATGAGTAGATTTGGCCTTTCAAAATTAGATCATAAATATTAATATATCATTTTAGAATGGCATACACATCACATATCCTTGTTCAATTAATTGCTTTGGGTTTCCAAGGAGCAACTGTTACATCTATTTAATTACGAATTGATGATCATTTCACCATCAATATGAAGGGATGGTTGGTTCAAAATAATGAACAAATGGTTTCATTTTAGGGAAAACTATCATTATGAGAATGTACACGTGGTTAAAAACTTATATCAATCTATTGAGATGTTGATGCTAGAAGTGAGTATTAGATATGAAAAATGAATCTTTAGTTTTGGATGATTGATCCATCTAAGCCAATCCATATAATATCCTTTTCAAGGGTTATAGCAAATGCATCTTAATTACATCAATTGGTAGGTATATGAGGATTAATGTTAGATCCTCAAATACAAATGATTAGTTTACCCTTTCAAAAAACTTACAAGAGCTTTCTTTTATCGAACATATAATTTCTTGTTGTAGAGGTTACAATGGAATTATATAAACCATGGTATGAACTTTAGATGCTCGATATCTCAGGCATAGACTTGATGAAGTAATTCAATATGTTCTTTACATAGAACGAATTGTATTATTCAAAGTATATCGATGAGTGGTTAAAATTGGATTAAGGGCAAATTTTTGTCCAAACACTAATGGGTTGTGAATTAAGAGATAATGCATATATCAGTCCTTGATGAATAACTGTTGAAAATAGAAATATTGGAATTGAGCTTTTGAATTAATCAATTAAAATTTGAATACATGCAATACATTTCATGACCCCTTTTACTTGCAAAAAAAAGTGTGTTATATTTGTTAATTATGTTATGCTGGGAGTACCACTCATGGGGACCTTATTGAGTTAGGAGAAATTCTGTGCTTTATTGTGGCTTATTCAATTGGGGAACCATATGCTCAAATAACATTAAGGACTTTTTAGACAAGTAGAATATTCACAAGTGGTACTATAGAAAATTAAAAAGCTCCATTTAATGGAAAATTCAAATTTGATAAGTATTTTGTTCATCCTGTGCATACATGTCATGGGCACCATACTTCTTTATATTTTGTAGACTTTTATTAACTAGAGAGTTAAAATACTCTAGATAATGTGAATATTCTAACTAAAAGTCTAATTTTAATTCAAAATGACCAATATCTAGAATCAAAATAAGTGATTATATACATTTTAAGAGGGTTTAAAAGCATATTTTATCTAAGTTAGTAGGAGACACGAATAAGGTAATTAATGTAACATGTGCCAGTATTTCCATATAGGAATATTCATTTATTATCAAAAGCAAGTCTTTTATGGACATTAACAAAAGGTATGTACAAATAAACCATAATGTCATCTTCCTTTCACAATGATCAAAATCAAAAGAATAATTATTTTTTAGAAGAAAGATGCATCTTTGCTTCCACAGCTAAAAATAATCAAGCTAAACATAAGTTTTTTGATACTTTTTGGAAAAAAAAGGATAAGGAAACTATTAAAAATTCAAAATTTGATCAAATTTTATCTAATGGTCATAAGTATCTCATAAATTCTTGTATTTGTCAAGATAGTTTCAACAATTCTTTTGCAAAAAAGAGAAGAAATAAAGAGACAATCTCATTATCAAACGATAGTTGATTATTTGATGAACATTTCATGGAGTGTTGGATAGTCTTATTGAGCCTTAATCATAGTGCTTATCTTAATGATAGCAAACTCTATGACTTATTAAAAAAAGTTTGAGTGAATTTTTGATTTTAAATAATTGATGCTTATGTCTTAAGAAAAATTTTAAAAAAAAGAAAAATGACATAAATCTCAAGAAAATCATCTCGATTAGAGTTAAAAATAACAAAAGAGTATATTTTAAAATTAATTTTAAATATTTCATTTTTGTTTTAAATAGAATGTTAAATTTTATTAAAATCATTCATAATAGGTAAAAAAATTAAATTATATTTAAATTAATTATTTTGGAAAATTATTATTATTCTAAAATCTAGACATTATCTTGTTGTTCAAATAATTGTTTTGTTCTTTATCGTATATTTGGAAATCTATTTTCAATAACTTATTGAAAAAGTATGTTTTAACTATAATAATTAATTAGTTAAAATAACAATTTAATTAAAATAGCAAACAATAAAAAATTTTTTTAATAAAAACAAAAAGTCTCATGTTAAAGCACAATGCCAAAATTTATTTAAACACAACTATCATGCCAAGAAAATAACTGCCATGATTTATTTTTAATTATTTTAAATAAAACACTTATGTCTCATTAGTCATTCGTCAAGCATAAGATTTTTATTTATATTAACTTTAATTAATGTGACACAAAATTATTTTATTATATTATTAATTGTTTTTGTTGAAATGTCATAGTAACCTATTCCAATTATTTAGTCATGAGTAGTCTACTCGTTGTTTGGCAAAATTATTTATATTTGTTCTAGTTTTGCTTTGTTTTTGTCAAGGGTAGAGATAGAATTGATTTTAGGTCAAGCTACCCAAAACGTTTTTGTGTACATTTAATATACTTTCTTTATTTTTCTTTTTCAAAAATTTCATAAAACTTTATAATTAAAAAAGCTTAATGTGTTCCAAAATAAAATTAATATTTCCACAAAATGACATTTAAATATGTTCTTAACTTTATTAACAAAAATACTTTAGTGCATTTTCTTTAAATGTTCTCTATGAATCCAAAACTTTTATTCTTAACAATTTGCCCACTTCTTGTGAGCTCTTGTGAAACATACTTCAATTGGTGTGAGAAAAATAGTTCCTTCTAGTAAGAAGAAGTTGTCTAGTTGATCCATTAGTCAAACTAATGTTTTAGGAAATTTGTGTGAAGGTGCATTTTCCAATAGACCACCATACTTTTTTGACAAGCCTTATCTTTAGAAAAAGATTAGGTCGACTACTTATTTAAAATTTGTGAAAAAGAAATATGAGAAATAATAAAAACCATCTTTACTTTTTTCCTATAAAAATAGAAGGTATTTTCATACAAAAACTATTTAGAAAAATAATTCAAAAGGAAAAATACAACCTATAATTAAATGATAGAGTTATACGTATTTTATATTATTGATATTGGGTGGATTTAAACTTCTACTAGGATCTAAATTATAGCCAGCAATACTGAACATACTTACTAGATTATTAGAGAATACAAAAAAATAATATGTATTAATTTGAGTTAAGTAACAAGTGTATTATTTAAGAACTAGACAAAGATTGGCATTTTAAAGTTAGGTAGATTAATAAGTCGAGTTTTACTAACATGTACATTTTTTTTTCCAAAATATGAAAAGCACAAAATCACTTATCAAAGTTACAAACATTTTATTAATGCAAATATCACCAATGAGTAATGATGATATAAGAAACTACAATATTTAATAAAATTGTGTTAGTCTAACAAAATTTTAAAAATTCTAGATAAGTTCAAAAAGAAAATGAAGAAAAGGACACAAAATTTATTTAATTATGCAATACATTAAAGGCACTCTTCAAGAATGAAAGAGGAATGGTATCTTATTGATTTCGAAAACTTTTAAAGAGTTAAAAAAATACAAAAACAAATTACGACAAAGGAATAATCTAAGCTTTAAAAATAATGTGCATATCTCACATACAAATATGTATATAAAAAACATAAAAATTAATCTCATAGAAAATTTAAAATATTATGCAAAATGTGCATAACAAGAAGTTTCGTAGAATAGAAATTTATTAGATTGATAAGTTCATCGATCCTAAAATTTTAAGGATGCTTGGAATGGATGTGGAGAAGGCTTATGGACATGTGGCATGGTTTTCATCATATCATATCAGCTATGGGTTTCACTACTAACATACAAGAATTTTCATTTTTGTTAATTTATTTTTATTGTGTAAATATTTTTATTTTGATTAAATAGAATAATAAGTTTCATTAATACTCTTCACTCTTAAAAAGCTATTTATATAATTTATTTCTAACCATTTTATTATTCAATAGTCCTTGTAATTTTTTAATTTTCAAAATTTTTTATTATGTTTATTTCTTTTTCATGTACCTCTTTTTTGAATGTAAATTATTTTTATGTTTCATCATTCAATCATAATTCTAATTAATTTAAAATTTTATTTAAAAGATTCTTTTAATTTCTTTCTTAATGGATTATTCATCTACATTAACGTATTGTAGCATTAGCAATAAAGTAATTTTGGACAATTTTTGTACACATATTAGCTATTTAATATTTTTAATTACTCAATGTATTTCTTACATTTGTACTTATATAAAAAGTTTATTCAAATTTCAATTTTTTAAATTTTAATAAATAAAATAGTTTATTTTTTCCAATTCCTTATAAATCTTTAATGGTCTAACTAAATTAAAAAATAAATTAAAATATGAAAAATTTTTTATACAACATAAAAAGCTTTTTATAACATTAGAATAAAGTCAAATAAGGTAATATAAGTTATTAATTAGAAAATGTGAAAAATTGCATTGCACTAATTTAACTTATTTATAATTTTAAATTTTTTTGGCAAACATTAAACCAAAAAAGTATTCAAGTAATATAAAATATTTACAAAAATGTTTTTATAGTTGATAAAGTAATAAAAAGAAGTGCATTATGATGAACAAAACTAAAAGTTGAAATTACATATCAAATATTTAAAAAAGTTATTTAAGCCTTAATAGTATCAATATAAAAATTTTAAAATATCATAATAAAAGTAAACAAAATTCAAAAGGGAGTGCTAGTGTTTAGAAGATTTTTCTTCACAAAAAGTTTCTAAATAATACTCGTATGCCTGTGCATTGAAAAAAAATCTAAAATTCTATTTGTCAGTAATATGTTAAAAACTTAATCTTATGATAAGATAATAAAAAATATTTGTTTGTCGAAATGGTGAGAATAAGGTGAAGCAACTAAGGCACTTTTAAATAATTAGTATGCATTAGTTAAAATTTATTTCATAAAAAATATTTGTGCTTACATAAAAACATTAACAAATTTATATGTTATAACTTTGTGCATAATTATCAAATGAATCCTTATTCATGAAAAAATATGAAACCTGATTCTTAATGAAAAAGTAATTTTGCATGCCTAAACTAATTTTGCACATAAATGTGTTAAATATTTTAGATTAAGTAGATCAAATATGTTTTATTATTGTTATTATAACTACATATGCATTCACTAGAAAGAAAAATATTTTGTAAAGTGTGATCTTTCCTTAGTTGATAAACAAGGTTAATGTGTGTTTAATTGAAAACTTGTACAAGAATGGCCATTGAAATCGTATTGTATAATTTGTTGAAGTTGAAAACAAGCAATCTCAAAAGTGGTAATAAAATTTAAAGGGTACATGGTTTTAGATTTTCTGATAGATATGATTTAAATTTGTGGGAAGTCTTTAATGCATAACGGTAAAAGGGCTTCAAGAAAACTTTACACCACTAGTTTCATAGTGGACATTGCATATATTATCCATTAATAATGATACTGAGTTCCGTCTAGTTGGTGAGAGCTTTGTAGAATTTTAGGATTTGTAGCAAATGAAAAATATTTGATAGAAAACTAATGCAAACAAATTACATCAAAAGATCTTTCACTTAATTGCCCTCATCGTATAGGTGCTAAAATTTAATTATTTTGAGGTTTAGGAAAACTTAGAGGCTAAATGGCTTGAGATTTACTTGTAAATTTTATTTGAATTTCTATGATATCTTCAATACTTTGGGATATATGAACATCTAGAAAGATCTATGCCTTTACTTGCATACTATCATTCAGTATACTAATGCAAGATGAGGATATTATGTTTCATCAAATTTGATGAGAGCTTTCTAAAGTTTTGGAATTTAAGAAAATTTTAAGTCTTTAATGCAACATGCAACTTTCCAATCTTTCATGTTAAAAAGCAATGGTAAATATTTGAATAAAAATGAATACTTAAATTCTAATACTAGTTTTGTCAAATTGCTAAATTGTTTTAAAAAATCGATTTTAAAAACTTTGTTGTAATAGGTAAAATATTTTAATTACAAAATGTATTGATAATAATTGTTTTGACAATTTAGGGCATGGAAATTGTATGATTCAAATGCTGACCATAAAATTATAAAAAGATAAAAATTACGATATTAGTAGCTCGACAATAAAATTTCAATGTAAATAAAAAATTCGAATTCTTAATACTATAAGAAATCATGTAAGAAATTATTTTCTACTTGAACATTCTAATTATTCAATATTAAATATATGAGAAGTATTTTATTATTAATACAACTATTTTTGTAGGGATTTAAAAAAGTTTAGGCATTAGAATATTATTTATCATTTTTGTAGTGATTAACAAAGAAGAATTAAAGTGATAAGAATAAAAAATGTAAAAGTAGGAAAATTATATTGTAAGTGTAATTTAATAATTAAAATGTTCAAAAGTTTTACATAATATATTAAAAAAATCTTTTTTTCAATCATTGTAAAGAAAATTTCGTAGTTTAAGTAAAAATACAAAGAATATTAAAATATAAAATTTCATCATTGAAATAGAGAATAGATCAAATTAAAACCTTTTTGCGTGTCTAATTTACAAAAAATATTCTTCTAGTAAAAATGCTAAAGTGTTTAGAAATATGAAATATAACATAATGAATTACTTCAACATCTAAAGGGTAATATTAAGTGCATAAAAAGTATATAAATGTTCTAGCAATGAAAAGAATTGCTTTAAATGTAAGGAATATTAAGGCAAATAAGGATACTAGTCAGCCAAATATGAGCTTTATAAAAAACATGATCAATAGTTGCAATAAAATTGTCAAATATTTTTTTCTTAAACAAAATATTTAAGAAGACGTGGAAATGGTACAATTGGGACTATATTAACCATTATGTTAAATGTGGTTTAGAACATTCATGTAAGTGAACTAGAGCTTGCCACTTGTTAGAAAAGTGAAACTCAATGTACACAAATGTTATATGAGGGAGTTGTTTATAGTTGCAAGAATCATTTTGGATTAGAAAGGTAAAATATTAAAATTTCTTGCCTAATTAGATGTTCATTGCTCTAATATGGAAGCAAGTGCCCTTTCAATCACCCAGAGTTTGGAAGTGTAAATGGCAATAGGTTTGCATGCTAATGACTTAATTCAAACACATCGCATATCTTAGAATGGTCCTAGGTCTCCAAAAACATCCATTAAAGTCAGAAAAAATACTTAGCAAATTAAGCAAGTGATCAAAGCAATTAAGGTGGATTGGTACACCAATTATATTGAGGGCAACCACAGAACTAGAAAAATTACAAAAATTGTTGGTCAATCAGATAACAAATAGAAAAGATATTATTATAATATTCCCTTATAAAGTGGGACCATATTGAACATGGATAAAACTCAATTAATAAATTCATAAATAGTAATAGGCATAATGTTTGATTTTTTTGTCACAATGATAAGATGCTAAATTTCAAAAGTTTGTTGTGCCACTGTGAAAAAACCAAGGAAATCTTAGTAGACAAATTTTCAATTGGTCATTTCCCATCATAAAGTTTTTGAATTGTTAACTACATTTCCTAACATAGCATATTATCAATATAGAAAACTAAGTCTAAAGAAATACCATTCACAATAGTGCATCATCAAACTTGAATGATTATTGCTACATTGTTTTAAATAAAAAAAATTTTATTTATGAAATGTTACAAAGTTTTATCCCAATAAATCCTATGAATGATGTAGCGAAAAAAAATGCCAACATAGATAATATTAAGGTGTATACTAAAAGTACATAATTCTAATAAATCATATTGATAAAGAAAAAATTATTTTTCTTAGATAATTTCGCAAAAAAAGCTAAAGTACATATTTATTATTCTAATGTGAACAATAAAAAGAATTATAAATGTTCAATTCGACTTAAAAAATTAATTTTTTTGAATTTGCTATAAAATTGAGTAAATAATACTGAAATTATTCAAAACAATATAAAAATTATTTATTTAATAAAATGAGAAAAATGATTAAACATTATTTAAAAGATTTTATGGAAATTTTAATATATCGATATAATTTTACATGATAGTGAACATTTTTAATCTTAAGATGTTCGAACCAAAAAAGTCAACAATAAACAGAAATATGGATAGTTTATCATTTCAATAAAATATAATATAGTATAAAGAGATCATTAGAAAACATAAAATTTCATAGCCAAGTAAAAATGACTTATTGTAAACAACAATGTTTAATAACATTAAAATATACACAACTTTTAGGATAATATAATTATAAAACACTCAGTAATTATTTGAATAAAATTTTAAAAAATAATTTATTTTTTTTATAAACATGCTGAATAAAAAATATCTTGAATAATAAAAGATTTCATTTATTATTACAAGCATCATAATTGAGTTATTACAATTACAGAGTGCTTCTATCAATTAAAAAAGTTGTATAAATTTTTAAATCAAATAATTGAAAATTAACCATGATAAATGTAATAAAGAATTATAAAAAAAGAAATTATCTTTGACTAGTATTGCAAAATATTAAAAATATGTAAAGAAAATTAAAGAACTTAACAAAATAAGAAAAACAATGGCCATGTTGTATGTAAAAATGTCAAAGAATATAAAAATTTAAAAAACCATGAACATAATGTAGTAACTAAAATGTTAAAAATTATTTTAACATCTTATTGAAAAAATATTCTTATTTTGACAAGCTTGACAAACATTTAGGAAGAGATGAAGTCAACTAACATGTGAAATTTAATATAAATTATATGATGCAAAATATAAAAGACTAGATGGATGAATTATGTATTTATCAAATTTTTTTATTCTAAAATTTTATTTAAAAAATTTTTATACATAAAAGTAAAAATTATTCCTTTAAAATATTATTTTTTGAAATGAGATTGTTCAACATTAAATGAAATACCCAAGGAGTTTTAATTGGTTGAGCCAAAACTTGTTCCTACATCTACCCCTGATGACTAATCGATACTCACTCATTTTCATGGTGGCGAGTAAAGAAACTACATACAGATACTCCAATGAGACACCCAATTCCACAAAAATTTGTTACTATACGAAAAATTTGGAAACTTTACAATTTTTGCATAAAATAATTTCTACATTTTTAAATCTTTAATAAAAGAGTTGCACAACTAATTGCTAAAAATGGTTCTTGTAATAGCTCAAATTAGTTTTTTTGAAAAATAGCCATCAGAGGTAATATGAACGAAAATGATGGTACAAATACTGTTTGATTAGAATAATTGATAAAGGGTTTATATTTAATCATAATGGGATAAGATCTAGAACATCAGATTAAAAAGCTAGATCGAAGGTGATGTTAAATTGGTTATTATTGATGAAGGAAGAGAGACAATAAGTAGCATAATCAAACATTCCAAATGAATAGCTAGGTTTAAGTAAATGTTTCACCAATGCTGGCAAAATCTAGACCATTTGATAGCAAAAATATGTGATCAATTGGTGCAGAAAATGATAAGTTTGGCTACAGTATTTTTTTTTGTCTCACATTGCAAAATAGTTCATCTGATTTATGTTTATAATAACTTCGTTATGATTTAGCCTATTAACGTAGGCAATTCCATAATGTTCTCAGAAAGTTATGCCCTAGGTCACCAATTCATATACGTAAAAATAAATTTGAGTTATGCCAATTCCTTAACAAATTCATCAGTCCCTCTTGACTCCCTATGATTAAGCTAGTTAAGGTGTTATGCCTTGAATAAATTGACCCAAAATTGCTACAAGACTTATGCCTTAAATTGATAATCTGAGAAAAAATACCTTGATTTTTGTGGAGCTCTTAGTATGTGGCTGCTCATGTCCCATGCCTATATTGCGAACCATAGACGTAGCTAATGTCCTTTGGGCTTTGCAATGCAAAAAATGTTGAAAAGATTACAAAAATTATATATATGTGTATATATATATATTATTTGAACCATTAAAAGATTTTAAAAATCAAATACCTTAATTAAAAAAACAAATACTACTTAAATACACACTTAAATATAAAAACAAAATGATAATCATTTATGCCATAATTGCATAGAAATTACATGATTAAACAAGCTATCCATTAGGATTTAGAAATATACTTTTTTGTGCATTAGCAACTCCACAACTCCAATTATTGTTGGCTCCAAAGTTAGTAATTTAAGCCATCTAAATTTTATTAATTATTTAAGCTGTAGCTTTGCTCCAACAAACTCAAACTACTACCATTAATCTTGAGATTTAACAAATATAATGCAAAGCTCAACAAAGTGTAAGCAAATATTTAGACTGACTTCATCATCATCACATCAAATATTAAACAAAATTAATTGTAAATATGATTTTTTAATATCTAAAAAAAGTTTTACACAAAATAATAAAAATTATCACAATAAATATACATTATGCTTTTTAAAAAAAACTTTATATAATATAAAATGAAAAGCTTCAAAACAATTATTGTTTGTATGTTAGAATAAATACAAAATAGTTTGTTACAAATAAAAAACCAAAAACTTTCAATAGATACCTAGCTAAAATTTTAAAATTTTTGGTACATACAAATTTAAAACAATACTTCGTGATAATTTGATCAAGAAAAATTTATTTGAAAACAAAAGTATTAAAATTAAAAAAAATTACAATAAAAATTTATCTAAAAAAAATATTTTAGTGCAAAAACATGTTTTGAACATGAAGAAAAAAACAACTACCATTACTATTAAGTGTTGAATGCAAAACAAATTAGATTAGCATTTCAAATAAAAAGGATAATTACATTCAATGTTTAATAAATAAAAAAAATAAATTAGAATTATAATAAAAGAGAAAAAGTAGAAAGGTATTTGAAATTAAAATATTTGAACATGCATCACATTCAACAAAATGGTTTCTTAAAAACCATAGACATGCTAATCTTTATGTTACTTAAAACCGTAGACCATTATGAGAAACCAAATGTAAATAATATTGTACATTTTTAAATCATTAAATACAACTATAAAAGGAATTGATGGTAAATAATGATCATAAAAAAATATGAAAGAATTGAAAAGTTAAAAATTAAAGAAACAATAACAATATTAAAATGTTTAATAAAAAAACATATGTGATAAAAAAGTATTTTTTCTTAATATAGGCATAGTGAATACTTTTAAGTATGTTAAATAAGAAAGAATAGAAAAATAATATGATATTATTAAGATACATAAAGTTTACAATGTAAAGTTTTGACTGCATGACAAAAAAAAATATTACTTGTAGTTTGCGAATACAAAATAACATTGCTGTAAATTTAATACCAAAAAATATTTAAAAATAAAAAGATTTCAAGAAATGTGGAAAGGAATAAAGAAATAAAAATTTTAAAAAATGCAGCAATAGTTAAAAATTAAAATATTAAAAACAATGCGAATAACTTATCAACAATATGTTATATAAAATCGTAATAAAAATAGTAATTTACATCTAATGAAAGGAGATATATGTTGTAAATAAAAAATTAAAAAAAGTACTGAATATTGACCAAAAAATAATTTGTTAAGCATTTTGTTGTAAATAAAAATTGAATATAATCATTCAATTATGACATGTCTACTTGAATTACAATGCACATAATATAAAAATAATATCATCTCTTTTCAAAGAAAACTTGTAGATATTAGAACAAAAAATAACAAAATATAATTAAATAACAAGTTATATTAATAAAAAAAATTTAAATGTAAAAAATTACTCATATTTTCTATTTTTTATATTTTATCAAAGCTCATTTCCCTATGAACATTATATGAATTAGAACATGAATTTCAAATATCCAAAAAGATGTAATTAATATATTAGAAAAAATACATTTTAATAAAAAAATCAAAAAATAAACAATTTGATGAAAGCTATGCACAAATCCTATTTGAAACTATTATGGAGAGAAGGGAAACTTTTAAATTAAAATAAAAGTCCCCAAAAAAACAAAGCATTACTTAATCATAAATAATACATATAATAAAATAACAATCACCAAAAATTATAATTAAATAAAAAAATTTTATTAAATGAAAGGAGATATATATAATATAAAGAAAAAAATTTAAGATTTGTAAAATTAGACATTACCAAAAAAAGATAGAAAACAAATGTTCCAAAACAAAGATATAAAATATGAAAAATTGAAAATGAATAATAATCAAATTAAATATATTACAAAAAAATTTTAAAAAAAGATGTTTAAAAAAATTACTCATTTGTCATACCTAATTAAATGTGTAAGTAATCAAAGTTTATTTTTACTAACTTATGAATTATAAGTATTTTACTAGAGATAGAAAAATGAAAAACAAAAGGAAGAATTGTTAATATAATGGAAATTTATGATATAATACTTAAATATATTGCTGAAATGAAATAAATTTTGTTAGTAAAGCAATGTTTTTAAATGTTAATTTTTTATAATAAAATATTAAATATAATATATATTGTTAAGAAATTTGACATTTCAAAAACATAAGAAACTATACATCAAGATTTAGTTATTCCTTTACACAAATCAAACACATGTGGTTAATATTACAAAAGTAAAGGTCATTAAAATATCCACATATTATATTAACAAAACGTTTTGTTAATAATGCAAGAAATAAAACATTATGTTGTAAAACAAGAAATTTAGAAAGTTAAAAGGTAGAAAACAATTGTAGTAATGAAAAAACTAAAAAAATCAAAAATAAGGTGTAAATAGATTTTAGAAATAATATTAATAATATTTAAGTCTTAAAAAATGTCCAAAGACCAAAGTTGTTATATGAGAATAAAAAACAATTAAAAATTTTATTATTTTAAATCATAAAATGTTTATGCGAATAAAGTGAGAAAATTATCAAAAAGTAAAAAAAAATTTACATGATACACTAATAAAATATTTTTTTAAAGTTCAATTTTTGTTATGTAATATGTGAATTTATTGATTATTTAATTAGAAGTAGGCATGTTATGTGATATAATTGAATGATATAAATTATGACATTCATTAAAATTCTCCCGAGTTACAAAAATTAAAGAATCGCATGAAATATTAATAAATAATAGACATGTAAAATTTATTTATTTAACATATTCTTGAGACAATATTTTGACTTCAGCATCAATAAAAAGGTTTTTTTATTATTACAAATACAGAAGACTTAAAAGTATAAATTATATTATTTTAAGAAATAATTAACTCATTAAAAAATATGATGATATAATTGTAATAAAAAAGTGAAAAATTATCTAACAAAAGATTTGATAATCTTGAAAATGCTTTAGCATGTACCTTTTTTAGTAATGCAAACCTAATAAACATAATTTTGTAAATAGAAATTCTTATGAATTTTAACATATAAATATCTCATTATTATAACACAACACTAAAAATGTTAAAAACTATGTGCATACATTGTGTACAAAACTTGTCTAATTCTAACAACAAATTAAACAAAAATAAATCCCACAAAAATAAACATTTTCGATATCTAAAGGAAATTTAAAACGTTAAAAATTATTTTTTTGTTGTGGTGGACACAAAATATTGTCTCAGTAAATAATTAATGATATTTAATATTAAAAAAAATTTAAATTAAAAAACATTAAAATCATAAGGAATAGTATAAAAACTATATCAATGCACAAATTGAATAAAAAAATACAAAATGAGATGGATACATTTGAATTTCAATTTTTAAATCCAATTTTGCAGAGTAAACTCAAAAACTATTTCAGATAGCTCTCTAAATATAATATATAGTAATTATTTGTTGAGCTATTATGAATATTTAGTAATAACTAATGAAAGTGAAAAATTGCGATGTAGCATGGCATACATACACCTTAAGTTTAATTGACGATTGTTGGCTTGTCTTAGTGGCTTCATTAACTTCCTGATCTAGGGTCGAGCGGGTTTGCTTCAAATGTTGTTGCTAAACAATTTCATAATCTTATGTTCATTATATTTTAATTGGTAAAACCATTAAACGTTTCCATTGTAGATAAGTTGTAGTTACTTCAAAAATAGGAAGCAATTATCCCAATTAAACCATTTTCTTAAGTTTCAATTAACATGTTTAGCTCTAGAACACATGATATTCAACACAAAATATTATAGATTAAAAATATGTGATATAAATTATGAAAATAAGCTTAAAATAAGATTAATATTTTCCCTAATTTATGGTCATCAAATATGATGACTAATTTTACATATGCACGATCTAGTTTTTGAATTAATTTATTTGTAAAAATTAGAACTATAAATTGGTCATACATTTAAAATGATCTCATTATGTATATATGACTATCATTTGAGATAGAAATATATAGTGTGAATATAGTTTTACAAGCTAACTATCTTGTCACATTCTTTTTCATGTTCAAAATGTTGAGTTCTCCAACATACGATATTTATACCAACTCTTTTTCATATGTGTAAAATTTTTATTTCCTATGAGAATCTGAAATCTTTACGAAAATGTAATTGTGTTGAACATGTATGATATAATTGTAACTTTTATATTGTTCACTTAACATTATATGACTATTATTAGAAAGTTCTATCTTCCACATAAGGGTAGGCATTTTGTTTTGTGTTTTTTCATAACTTTTATATGAAATAGTACAAAGTAGGATGCTCTACTTGTGTGAATCATTTCTTTTTGTTCACTGCATAGAGGACTAAAGAAATAAATGTTACAATGTCATTATAAAAAATATCATATTCTCTTTATGTGTATAACTTTTTTGTTATGGTAAAATTTGATAACAAAAAATTATCATATTATGGTGTGAATATATGGTACAAAAAATTCCTAACATATCTACTTATATGTCCCCCTTTTTATATTTGTAAGACCAACTTAGCTTAATGTAGTAAATTTATTATTCTTGTACAATTTGAGTGATCATTTAGAACAAAAATTAAAAACATAAAAAAAGCAATAAAGGTTTTCATTTTATTGTCTCATCATTTATGTCAAACTTGCATGGCAAACTTATGTTGCAAATATGTAAATATGAAATGGCTAGTTCATTAAGGCAATGAGCTCTATCAAACTATTACAATAAAACAATCTAATGATTGTAAGTTTATAAAAAAATTACTAAATTCATAATTACTAGTTTAATCACTCTAGGAAAACAAATAAAGCTATTCAACTTGCTTTTAAAAATGAGTGGTTCATTAAGAATATAGGTAGGACAATGTTTTTATCTTAGAATATATGGATGAACACATTTCCTTCTATTATCTTTATTTAGTTGATTCTAAGTATAGTAATATCTTCACCATACATTTAGATATTATGTCACTTTTGTGAAAAAGGTATTAACATAAAAGGTGTAAAACATTTTCTATGTATTATAAATTTTGATCTTTCAAATACCATAATTGTTGTTGTGCTATGGTCAAGGCTTGCTAATCATTGTAACCTCATAGGTGTTGTGTTGAGTCAGTGATTAATAAACTTGTCGCAAGGATTTCTAGTATGCCCACCATATGGTCTTGTTTTTTTATGGTGAATTTTTTTTAATATCTATTAACATTGTGGATTGTCCTCTATTTCTTTGGAAACATTAAGTATTGTGGAAAAATTATTTCAAAGTTTTTTTGGAATCTTGAACTATAATTTTCTGAACGTTTTTTCCATCCTGCATTGTTCTTGATGATAGGAGTCATAGGTCATGTACAATTGTTCAACTTAACCTAAGAGGACAAAAAATTTTACACTTTGCTTCTTGTTCTAAAGAAACGAAAGATTTAATTTATTTGGAGATAATTTGTTTCAAATCACTATTTTATACTAGAAAGAGAAGAAGCAAAATGAATAGAAAAGGAAAATAACATCATCTACACTCAAACTAAGTTTGTCAATCAAAGGTGCAATGTTTAATTGATGTCTTGGAGATATCTCACTTGTTTAAAGTGATGATAATTTATATAAATGCATTAATTAATAACTAAATAAATAATGAAGCTAGTTGACATTATGCTAATTTAAAAGTGAAAAGAAACAAGCATGAATAACATATTCATGGGTTATATGAGTCAAGAAACTTTTGAAGTAATGAATCACTTTTAAAGGCGGCACAGTCACACATTTATTTTCTAAATGACTTAAGAAACAAGCATGTTTATTATGAAAACCATTATTTGTAAGCAATTCTTACGTTGATGTTTTGAATTAATAGAATATTTGCCTAACAAAAAAAATGGAGGTGTCAAAAAAATTTATTCTATTATGTTGCAAAAGGAACTAATTAAATTGAAGGAAAATTTTGTAAATCTTTCTTAACTTGTTTCTTCATGCACGCAAGTTATTTTAATGTGAATTTGAGTGAATGTTTTAAGATTGTTAATAGTGAATCTCATTTATGTATGACTTCTACCCTTTCTTTCAATTGAATTGAAAACAAACACGTGTGTTGGAACACAACATAACAACTACCAAGTCATTGCTTTAGTACTTCTCTTAATAAAGTGAATAACTAGGCCCTTTGAAGTTAGTTGTTTCTATTTTAAATTTTGCACATCATAAAATTTCTTGAGTATGTAATGACGTGGAGTTAACAATACTGGAATATCTACTAATGGTATTTCAAACAATGGCCTTTGTCAAAAAATCTAGTATGATAACTTACCGAAACTTGACAAAGGATGCCACAAACAAAGGAATGAGCTAGTTCAAGGCAAACATTAAAAATAATTAGACAACTCTTAGGATCATCTGGTTTTTTGTATGAAGGAATTGACACATGTAATTAATAAAAAAATGTTAATGAAGATGTAAATTTAAATAACCAACAATAAGAAATGATTGAAGCCACCAAAATTTCTACTTTACTTGTTAACTCTTAAGCCAAGAAATCCATTATGGATGATCAATCATATATCTTAATAAAAAAAATAAAAAGCACATCCCTATTGTTAATAATGACAACTAATATCTACAAGGGAGTGCAGCTATCTAGCATAGCAATTAATGAATGACTATGACTCCTTAAAAAATTCTAAAGAAATGAGGAAGAAAATGATTAAGGTTTTTATTCAAAAAATTAATAAAATTGGGCATTGATATGGTAATCTAGATCTTAGAAGTTTTAGTGAACTTTAAAGAGATGAACAACCTCTATGTTTGAAATTCATACTAATGAGTTAAATCCATTGAAATGTCAAAGTATGAGAAAAAAGTTGTAGATGATTCAGAAAAAATCAATTATTCCAAAACGTATTAGAGGATGATTTCAGCTATCCAAATTTTAGATAATGCTTGTCTTAGTGATTGAATTCTTATTTTGAAATATTTGTGATGCTACTAAAAATGGTTTAGCCAAGTGATTAATTAATTTATTAAAATGTATATCGTTAAATAACTTCCCTTGTTGTAACCAGTGTCTTCTATGTATAAGACATGAAAATTTGCTATTAAACTCAATTTTTAGCATTATTATTACAGTCAATCAAACAAGATATAGCTTCTTTGGAAGGATTTCAATTGTAATGTTGACATTAATGAAAAGTAGTTTATCTATATTGACATTAAGCATCAAGACTAGGTTACTAAAATGGCTACACTTTCACCTATAACAAAAACATGGTATCTAGAAAGAGTCTACTAAAGGGGTGTCATTACACATTGTGAACTACACAACAAATCCATGGATAGTGAATAGGGATTTTCATGAAATCACATCTTCATATGTTTACAATATGCAATCTACTCCTAAACTAAAACGAATGAAAGAGTTTGTTGATTGTATAATTCTATCACCTTAAGCAACAATAATTTTTTAGTCATTCTTTCATCTCGGTAAGAAATGTTAATAATATATGGTTTGGAAAAGATTAAATAGGGTGCTAGTTAATGAGAAATAAATAGAACTACTTTCAACTTTTGTAATTCATCATTTTGTTAGAACTAGATAACGACATGCTCCTCTTCTAATAAATGTCATAAAAATTAATCCTTCATCTCCAAAATAATTTACATTTCATAACATGTTTTTGAATCACATTACATTTGCATAGACAATGGAGAATAATTAGAATTCTTCATTAAACTACTTTGGGAAGAAGGACCTAGCTTAAAAATAAAATGCACATAAAATAAGCCATAAAGTATGAAAAAATCAATTTTTGCAAAAATCTTTTATCCTATTAAATTAGATAAGGAAGAGGTGAAACACAAATATGTAATTCTTTAAAGAAAACAAGAAGAGGATTAGTGGAAAGTGTTTTATCTTGTTAATTCTTATTATTCATAGGATTTTGAATTAGTGAAATTTTATTTAAAATAGAAAAAGGAATTTTATGGCTAATAGAAAGAGGAAGAAACATAACACTTCTTTATACAATAGTGACGATGTGAATAAACAAATAAAGAGGACAAAATAATGACAATTTGAATCAACCACTTTTAGAATCTTTTTAATTCCTCTTAAGTAATTAAAGGTGAAAATATGGTTAACTACATAATTTCCTTATTAACAAAAGCAAACTAACAATAGAATAATGCAAGCTATTACCAAGGAGGAAATAATTATAAAAAATTTAATATGAAGTTAGATAGCAATCTGGGCCTAAATAGTTTTAATGAAAATTTCTTAGTTATTTAGATTTAACTTCAAATGTTGTGTTGAATGCAGGTAAAGAATTTATATAAGATCTCCAATTATTTGGGGTATTTTAGACACAAAAATTATATATATTCATAAATCACATAACCCATTAATCTTTGTTGATTTTATACTAAATGTTCTTCAAAACATTCTGAAAATAATATTCATAATTCTCACTATTGAATAAACATAACAAAATTTTTATAGCTTTATTTCTTTAAAGAAAACAAGTCTTATAAATGTAGAGATATTCTACAAAACATATTTAAAATTAAGTAATTAGTATATTCTCTTATCAGTAAAAAAAAGTGACAATATAGTTATTATGTTTGATTTTAAGAATATGAATTAAACATGTCATGAAAATTTCTTTGTAAGAAACTTTCCAAGTATAGTGTTAATAGCAATCTTATTGAGGTGCTCACAAATTATCTTTGCAATGCATGGATATCAGTAATCATTTGTGGATCTCCAAAGTTTTTTCCACTTTCAATCAGTCTTAATCAGGATAATCCCTATCTTTATTTTCGTCTCGTTCATGGAGTTCTTTGAGAGTAGCCTAATAACATTTTTCTTGAAAGCAAAATGATATTATATGAAGAATATGATCATCTATATCTATCACTATCCTAGCTTATACAAACAAGATAGTTATCATTATTACAGAACATCTAAAAACTCTGAGTAACTTTCTATAGCTCTTCCAATACAGTATTAGGTTCTTAAATATAAAAATTAAAAGAGAGGACATCTAAGAAAATAGAAAGAGTATATGGTAAGTTAATCAAATTTGTAAGGGCTCAGGATTGCATTAAATAAATCCTCCTTTGCTTTTTTATTTCTATATATAGGTAGAAGAAAGTAGCATACTTCCAAAATTTGATTAATAAAATTAAAAATAGATATCCTTTGGTGGAAAATGAAGTTGTTATCTATGAAGGGTGGACTCATTCTCATCTAGCATGCGATTTCCTTAACTCCAATATATATTGCAATGACAAGTCAACTCCTAATGTTGTTTTATAATAGATTAAAAATAGAGTGAATTGACTATTGTGTGGAGACAATGAAGAAAATCTTAAGAATCACTTGACTTCTTGGAAAAAATTAATTTACTATTAGAGGAAAAAAGCCTTGGTATTTAAAAAATCAAGAAAATGATGAAACTTTTTTATGTAAAACGTAATTGGTAGATACTCACCAACAATACTATGTGGTCTAACAACATGTCAGTAAAATACCATTCCTCAGATGCATCAAGAATGAAATCCAACACATGGGCTAGCATGAAAAGAATGAAACTTTTGATTAGAAAGAATGCAAATTTGTTTAACTCAATGAATTTATTGCATATGGTCTCTAACTTGTGATGTGTAGTTTAGCTATCATTCTACCTTGGTTTATAGCCAAGCCTAAAATTTAGATGACAATTATGAAGCACCAAGTGTGCAATCATGATGTTAATGTTAACAAGGATGATATTCAAAAACATGTGCCATTACTAAATAAACTAATGAACCTAAACTTCCAACTTGCTTTAATGTGCCAACTATGTCCAAATGAAGAATCAATTGGGCATGCTTTTTTTATTATATAGAAGATAAATAAACATGGGTTATTTTGAAATTAATTTACCAATTATGCAACTTCATACCTATGAAATCATGAAATGAATTAAATAATGCACAAGAAAGGTAATATGAAATTTGTAATAGAGAGTTCATAATCACATTTCCCACTTTAATATCATAGAATATTTGGAAAGTTAACATAATTAAGTAATTGAGTAATTAAATCAAATAGTAACAAATGTTACATATGTTATATTAAAGAGAATTGTTGCTTTATAATAAGTTTTTTCTCTAATCATTCAAACTTTTTAGGGGATATAAAATGAATGATTTTGGGAATCTTCGATTAATATACAACAACCTAGGAAAAAATAGTGGATGCGATTATGCAGTTACCATCGATGATCTGTATGTAGTAAAACATCATTGGTGAAAAGTTATTCGTCGATTAAGGTGCTATTGTAGTCAGAACTATTAGAAAAAATTTAGAGGAAATGGGTTTAGACTTTTTAATATTTAAATAAATAAATTAACACCTAATGTCAAGGTAATGGCCATAACTAGGGTCTTCACTTATGTAAAAAATTTCAAATTAGTAATTTATACATTTTAATGGATCGTAGTTTCAAATTGTATCTATTCCAAGGTTGAGAAAATAGACAATGGGAGTTAGCAAATTGCATGATGTAAGTATGGAAACTTGTTTGCTAAACAAAAATTGGAGCTTGGTATACAAAGAAAATAATAATATGACCATATTTTTTTCTAAAAAACCTACAATAAAAATTGCAACTCATATAAGGGTGGGTCATAAATTCTAGATAAATGTAAAGCTATTATTAATATAATGAAACTGTAGATTCCATAAATTTTGCCAACATAGAGGGTAGATATTTGAAATATGGAATACTTTTCATATTAGATGGTGGCAAAATTAAGCTTGTCCAGATTTCTATCTATTTTTGTATAATACAAATACTGTTTTCATAACATAGGTACTTCTACATCTCAGAGTTATTATTCTTGTTCTACAAAAATAATAACATAAAAATTGTTTAATAACAATACATGGTGAGTACTATTCATCTTACTTAGTGCATGATTTCCTTAATACAACTCCAACAACTAATGGATCAAGAAAGCATGCAACAAATTTACTTCTATCAAAACAAAGCATTATATGATGTAACACTTCTTCAAATCATAACATTTTGTGAGAAAAAATGGGCTATCATTATAACTTGTTACATGTGGAAGCTCACATAAGTTTGAAGGTGCACAAAGAATTTTAGACAATACACTAATATGATCTATGTTGATTAAACAATAATCCATTTACACTTGGTTATCATTAATACTATTCATGTTATGATGTAGTTATGTTGTGAAAATTATTTTTGTAAGTGAAATTGGTAGAAAGAATTTTCAAATACAAGCAAAGGAGGAGCATCTCAACTCTTATATTAAATAGAGTCGATCTTTGTTTACATTGGACTAATATGATTGGCATATTTCAATACAAACATATCTTTTCAATGGTATGGACATGAACATCAGACATATGAAAAATGGGAAGAGCGTAGTAAGAATATTGTCTCCATATTGAAATTACACAACTGGAGCTTACCCACTTCCGATATCGTAGTGGATTTCTCACCATTTTTGATAACAACATCAAGAACATCTGTTTCACATGTCCTACTAAGTTCTTAGAAGAAAAATTTAATGGCCCATTGAGTGATGTGTAACACATTTATTAGATGAGTAAAAAAGTGAATAATGCCAAATATTGTTTAAGGACTAGTAAGAGTATGTCAATGATATAAATGAAAGTGATTTCTCGCTATTTGAAAATGAGACAAAGCAAATTTATATTACATCATAATAATTTTTAAATAGAAATCCAAAACAAAAAGAATATAGCCAAATTATAAAAAAATGATGAACAAAGATGTGGCATAGTTTACCAAATTCTTGTTTCTTGTTAGAAAGGTTGTAATGATTAATGTATTCTTTATTACTAACCACATATGCACTCTTAGGGACAACATGGTCATTGGGGATTAACATTACACTTAATTTCATAACTTGAACCATTTTTTGGGGTGGCATAGCTCTAATCAACATAATGCCCAACAATTATGAATAGGACTCAAGGGATAAAGGATATGACATAAAATTATTAATCAATGATAGGATTAGAAACTCCTATAATAGGATTTATGATGGAAGGTATCGATGAAATGGATGACAACAATGGTGGAGATAAATTCAATCATAATTTAGATGTCAAATAATCACCTAAAACGCCTAGATATAAAACTATTGTTATTTATTATTTTCAATAAACAAAATATTATTTCTAGAAATATAATGCCATTATTAAAGAAGGATCTTTTTATTTATTATATTATTTAATTTTAAATAGATTGTAATTTTTTTAATTTTAAATAGATTGTAATTTTAAAAATAAATTCCAAAAACAAAACTTACTAAACTATCACTCTTATTGAAAAAACATTCAAAAATTGTACCATTTGCAAGAAACTAAGAAAACATAATGGAGAACTTATTCAAAACCTTAAAAATCATATTTAAATAAAAATATAATAAACTAATAGCAATAAATAAAAATCAATAATTGAACTCTATTATTATCACAATTTCGATTGTCTTACATCAATGAAAACTATTAAGAGAAACATTGTCATGTAGTGTGTTAAGTAAATCTTCCTTAAACATAGCATTAGTGCTATGTACTTGCAAAACAACTAAATTAATATTACATAACTGGTTGAAAAAATATAATTAAAAATCTTATAAAAAGGTCAATTATTTTTCTGTCAAAGTGAATTTTAAGTTATTGAAATAACCATTATGATTCAAAGCCACTTCTTATTGCATTGCTATATTTGACTTTTCTTCTATCAATTTTTAATATTTTCTTACAACCCACACTTTGTCTTTGCATTATTTTATTTTGAATGTAGGCATGATGTTAGAACATTTGCTATGTTTTTTAAAATTATTCTTGAGCAATAGTGTTTTAGCAACTCCACTCACGGCCTCACTATCATGTATATGTCAAAATTATTACACTTTGTGCCAGCCAAGTAGCTCCCATAAGAGTTAAAGTTTCAAGCAACTTCTCTCCTTTACCTCCCAACAAATAGTTAACATTGCGAAGTAATTGCATCTTAACTACTTCAACAATAATAGAAACTGAAGATGGCTTATGAAGTGTCAAATCTTTTCTTAGACACTTTGTAACTTATTCTAAAAGCAAGTTTTCAAAACTATTTTCATTAAAATTTTACTAAATTTTTATGTTGTTCTTATAATACTTGTGGCCTACTATTTTTACATTAGGTATATTTTCTTGGAAGATTAGACTCTTTTTTATAGCAAGCTAAATTACAAAATATTTGGCCTTTTTAGTGTTGTCTTATGAAAACATTAGTATTGAAAAATGTGAACCCTTGCATTCAATATTCTAAACATAAGCTCTCAAATTAGGTAATTGTTATATGGGTTTTTATTGTACTCAAAGTACAAAATGATTCATATTACACATTTATGTATGAAATTAGTTAACTCACTATCAAAATCCATATGATTATTATATGCAATCTCTTAATATTTTTAAAATTAAATTTTTTTATGATAAGGTATAAATTTTATCAACGAGAACTATATTTTTTACATAGGATTATCGTAATTAAAAATACAAATATTAATCCTATTGTACTTCTTAGACCCATTTCAATGGCCCTTGATGAAGCCATTCAATTTAAAAAACATAAAAATATCGTATTGTTATTAACTATGGAAATTACATACATAATATACTGTGTGATGGGTTTATATTGCTACATTTATTTTATATTTTGAAAGAACTTGGTTATGCTAAGTGCATGCTTGGCATTTTGGTCATGTAATATCACTTAGAATATCCATCTTATTATTCAAAACTTCACTTCTAAATTTCATCAATGATAAATTGAAATATGATGTTTTGAATTTATTTAATACAAACACATGCCTAAAGAACTTTCTAAAATTTACCCACCTAAGTTAAAAAGTGAAACCCATAAACATTTCAATAATGTCCTCCTAATTCTAATTCCTATTGTAATAAAAAAAACTTTTAATCATTATCTTTCAAAGACATATCCACCAAAGTTTGTCAACCTTGTGCTTAATCTAACTAGAGCATTGAAAGAAAAAAGTTAAATTTTAAAATAACACTAAGCATAATGTTTATTTTCCTATTTGCATGAATTTATTTTGATAAAGGAATTAGTCATATTTTTAATATAAAGGTTGAACTCAATGAAAATTTTTAAGAGTATAAATGCATAATATAATTTCATAGTTTGATTAACTAATATAAGAAAAGGTTTATCGCAAGGTTAATAGTGACCATTTCTTAGTTTTTTACATTTGTACTATTTATTCTCTTTGAATGGTTTATGTATAAGGAATGTTTTTTATACATGAAGGTTAGCATTCTAAAATAGATTCTTATAATGCTAAAACATTTATGAAAAAAAATATGAAATTTGTTTTATAATATTTAATTTCTCCATCATTGAGAATTTCTACACAAACATGAAATTAAAGAGGAGCACAAAAATTGTCCATGCTTCCTCTTTTTAATTATTTGTCTAGCTTTTTTTTAGCATTGCAACCTACAAGTAAGATCTAAATCTAGTTGTATAAATCTCATCCTATCTTTTCTACAGAATTCTTTATTTCATATTATCTATAATAAAATATTTTTCCTACTTTTTTTGCATAATATGTATATATATATATATATATATATATATATATATATATATATATATATATATATATATATATATATATATATATATATATATATATATATATATATATATATATATATATATATATATATATATATATATATATATATATATATATATATATGTGTATATATATATACATATTATTAATGTAATATTAAATTATTATTGATAAACTATATGTTTTGTTATTTTTTTTGTATTATTTTTATTTTTTTCAATAGATGAGCAATTTTTTACGACAAATTTAACCAATATTTTTATTAATTTTCAAATATTTTTAGTGTCTACTATTTTTATTTTTTGGCATTAAAAATTTTATTTTTATTTTTATTTTGTAAAACATTTTTTCTTATCTCATTTTATTGATATTGTGTTTTCAATATATTTGTAATATTATGTTTTGTGTTCCCATTTATTTTTTATTCTGTTTAATTCTTTTTTTTTAATTTTACTTTTTTCTTTTATTTGTAATGATATGTAAATTACTTCTTTATATGTTTTTCAATTTGAATGCTATATATGTCTAATAAGTTAGATGATTTTTTTAGTTTTTAATATTTTATAACAAAATTAGTTTTTCTTTTCCTAGTTTTATCTAAATTATTTTTTTCATTTCCCTCATAATTCTAATTAGTTGGATGTTCTGATATAACAATCATTTGTTTTTTCTTTGCATGAAAATCTACTAATAGTGGCTCATTCATAGACATGCCCAATTCGTAAAAAAATTATAAAAAAATGTAAATCGGTCAAATGGTAGAATCATTTTTAATTTGTTAATGTTATTTAGTTACTTATATTTAACTCATATTTTCATTTTCTTCATATAATTCTTTTTTCTAAAATGGGAAAAATTAATTGTTTATTAATAAATTATTAAACTTTTTTTGTTATTTAAATATTAATTTTTCTTTAAAAATAAAAGTAATATTTCAATTTAAATTAAAATATATAATTATCATGAAAATTAAGATGTAATAATTTTAAAAGTATTGAAATTAATTTGTTATAATTGGAAGAAATTATTTTTTTAAATAGTAATTATGGGAAAATATGCTAAAGCAATCAAAGATACACATAACATCATTCATAGAATTAAAGAATAGTAAATCATATTTTTATAATGTTTGCATTAAAACAAAGATTGATGTCAGAACAAAATTTAGGTATTATATATTTGACAATGAAAAACTACATAGATAAATCGTTCTATAATTCATTGATATTTTAAAAAAAATTTCCAATTCTTATAATTTTGAAATATTAGCCAAAAATAAATATAATTAAAATTTAAAAAATAAGTTAGTATGATAAAATATTTCAAAATTGAAAAAAAATATTGGGTGGAACTAATGAAAAATTAGCTATATAACAAAAGAGTATTGTTCTATGAAAAATAATAAAAAAATGCAATTTATATTAAACAAAAGAGATGCATAGAAAGCTGTAAATTAAATATAATAATATAAATAATAATTAAATTTGATTTAAATATATTTTTAGGAAAAAGAAAGTACTAAATAATCATGAAATAAGTGCAACATAATTTTAAAACAACGTGCATAATATATTAAAAAATAATTAGGTAATTAAATCAAGTCAATTGCAAATATAAAAAATAAAAATGATCATTAAATAAGAAAACCATAAAAAATGACGTAAGGAATTATCACCAAATGTATTAGAAATGAACAAAAATTTCCCTAGTAATGTCACGAAACAAAAAAAAGATATATGTCCATTAAAATAATTTAACATTGAAAATTTTAATCATTATGTTCAACCTATCAAGTAGTTATAACAAAAAATCAATAAACAACAAACAACCAAAAATAAAATAAATATGAAAAAATTAAAAAATTAAAGTTATCAACTTTAGGAAAAATGATTAATTGACAGTTCTAAAAAAACTAAAAATAATTATAATAAAATGTGATAAAAATTGATCAATATATTATAATTTAGTTTCCTATTTATTACATAAGTAGAATAAAAAAAAATTTCTTAGACTAATTTCTAATTTTTCGAAACAATATTGACATTATGTTTTTAAAATGATATAATAAAATATTGCTTTATATAATAAATATTTAAAATAGTTTCTAGTAATTTTTGTGATATAAAAAATAATTAAAAATATAAAATATTTATAAATATATTATATATTTTCTAAAAGACTAATTTGTCTTTACTTTTTAGTATTAAATATTAAAATATTACTTGTTGTCATAAAGATATCATTTTTAAAAAAGTTTTTAATGATTTAAGACATTTAGATTGTGTGATTCGAGCAAAATAATTTAAGAATTTAAGTGTGCAAGCACAAATGCTAAAATATAAATTAAATAATTCAAAGATATGTGAAGGTGTGACGGTTAAAACAAACGCATAACAAAAGTTAAAATATGTCAATTATCAAGACAACATAATTTTGAAAGAATATGCATTGTAAGAAAAAATATTAAATACTAAATTGTTTTATATTTAAATAAAATAATCAAAAAAAATAATTTTTAAACAAAGAGTTTTCTTATCACTATCAAATACATAAGCTATTACCAATTAAAATATTTAAATATTGAAAAAATTTTGTTATTTAAGGTGCTGTTTGATAAATAAAACATGATAAGTCAAAATAATATATACAAAAAAGTCTAATCACAATTATAAAAATATTTTTAAAATATTCGATATTTTTTCAAGATACATCATAAAGTTGTACAATAATATAATAAAAACTCTTGTTATTAAAATTAAAAAATAATATACTTAAAATATTTAAAAACAATTGTGACAATTAAATACTTAATATGTTAGAAACTATTTTTAACTTAATTATCAAAATTATCGTCCTTAAAAAAAATGAATGAAATTTAAAAATTAAAAAAATTAATTTATAATAAAATTTTTTAAAAAATGAGTATTACAATTAAAATCTTAATCTAAAATTGTAACAAATTAGTACAACCAACTCATATGCAAGGAAGCTTAACAAAGGCTTAAGATCTTAAAATTCCGTTTAACATCGATATTTAATCCATGTTGGTTTGGTAGGAGGTGGCATGCAAAGATTCTTGAGCATATCAATTATTTTAATTTTTTTGTTCTACAATGAGATAAAAAAATTAAAAAATGTAAGATGTTGTTATGATAATTTAAATTTCAAAATATATGAAAATTATTCAAAATAATGTCCCATAAAAATAATTTTTGATAATTTTCTTGTGAATAAAGAGTTCTCAATATATTTAAGATTTATTGCGAAATAACTCAAAGTATACCAATAATTATTGCCTAACATTCCTATGACAAAATACAAAATAAATTTAGAAAGAAAATCATTGAAGATTTCAAATAAAAAATCATTGAAAATAGAATATAATTTCAATATACTCGTGCAAATTAATCAAAAAGGATTTATGGTCAACCTTAAAGAGGATTAGAGTTTCATAGTGAAATAACCAAAACAAAGTAAAACATTAAAAATAAAAGAGTCAAATTATACATAAAATTGGAATTCCTAAATACTAAGTAGATTGAATGTAAAATTATCAATTATTAAATTAAATATGAATTCAAATGTTTTTATATGAGTGCTAAAATCCTAAAACATCAAACATTTTAAAATTTAAATATTAAATAACTTCAATTCCAATGACATTTGTATTAATTTCTTATGAATTAAAAGATTAAATATGTAATAATTACTGTAATAAAATGTCTTTTTAAATCTTAAGTATATATATCATGAATGTAGGACTAGATGAATGTAAACAATGTAATATAAAAAAAATTCAAAGTGATGTTTGAGTTACATGAAAAGGGAATAAGCGTTTCTTTATAGTAAACCAAAGCAAAGGAAAATATTTTATAGAATGAGATAAATTGAACAAGAAAATTACATTCTAACACACTAAAGAGATTGAGCATAACATTTTTAATTATATAATCAGACATGAAATAAAATGTCTTCTAAAGCATGTTCAAACAAAAAAATTAAAAATAATTTAAAAAAAAAGAATTTTTAATTTATAAAGCTCATCAAGTTTAGTCAAACGACATTTGTTCCATCTCATTCAATGAACATTTGGATTTGTTTTGTATGACCAAAGGAAATGGGTATTTAAACATAATAAATTATTATTTTGATATTTTGGAAAGATATATTAAACCTAAAATGTGATAACTTATTCAAAGAAATATAACCAAGTGAAAGCAATATAAATGTCACACAATAGGAGATTTAGAAGGTCATATTAACATAACCAAAACAAATAAAGTAATTTGAAAAATGAGATCAATTATATGAAGAAATTCCATCTTATGATGCTAAGGAGATTGAGTTGAACATTTTCAATATCAACTAAAATATAAAACAAAATATATCATGAAGCTTGCCAAAATCTTAGAAATGAAATTTTTAAAAATTATAATATCATATTTATTTTGATAAAACTTTTTTAAAGGAGTCTAATGACGTTTGTTTTGCCTCCATTGAACCATACTCGAATTTATTAAGAATTACAAAAATAAATAAGCAAGCATAACAAAAAATTATTTTTATAATTTAAAGTAAATATCTTTGAAATCTAAAATAAGATAAACTTAAGTAACATATTACAACCCAATCCATGTAATGTAACTATTACTTTAGGGAAGATTTAGAGTTAAATAGCAATATGATAAAATAAAAGAAAAAATGTTGAAAAAAGGCAAAAAATTATACAAAATTATTGCATTCCAAGATATGAAAAAAAGTATAATATCCTTAATTGTGAAATTACGCCTCAATAAAAATTTCTCATAAATCATACCAAAGCATTAGAAAATAAAATGTTTAAAAGTATAATATATATATATATATATATATATATTTGATATACCTCTTTGAGATGTTTCTTAAAGTATTTTTTAATCACCGTCGACCTGATTTAGATGTACTATGAATTTTAAAATCGAAAAAGGATCAATAATAACAAGAGATTATTTTAATATAAAGCTAATATATATTAAATCTAAAATAAAACAAAATGAGGTAATATTACATAGCTAAATCATCATAAAATATTTAAAAAATTAGATAAATTATATAGCGAAGTTGCATTCTAAAGCACAAAGAAGACAAATTTTAACATTCTCAATGATCAAATGAAGTACAAATTTAAACACCATTTAGAAAAAAAAATTAAGAAATTTAAAATTGAATTTTTAATTCCATAGAGCCTTTAGCAATTGATTTAATAATATTTGTTTCATCTTAATCAGATCTAGTATTCAGTTATTATGAATTATTTAATTAAATAAGTATAAATAATAATTGATTATAGTAGTAATAAGTAAATTTATGGCAAACACAGATTGAGTTTATTGAAAACATCATAAATTATAAAAATCAAGGCAATTCTAAGTTTGCATAGGATATGAAATATAGTTTGATAACAATATAAGCAAATCTAAGTAAAAGTTTTAAAGGAATTAGATAAATTGTAAAGGTAAGATGTATTACAAGTTACTTTGTAGATCACCAATGACATTCTTAGTCACATAGCTAGGAATGAATCGAATGTCTCCCAAAAATCTAAAAAAATTAAAATAATATAAAAGTAAAAATTTAATTGGATAAAGCTGAAGTAGAGTTCAATGATGTTTATGGTATCTCGACTAACCCTGCTAAGAATTATTGTGAATTACCAATGTAAATAAACATAATTATATTATATAAAGATATATTATAGTTGAAATGTGATCATTAATTTAATGTAATATACCAAACAAAAATAGATATATACACCACATGATTAGAGATTTTGAAATTCATATTAATATAATTTATTTAAATAAAATATTTTAAAAAATGATAAATATTATATAAAAAAGTTCTTTTGTAAGATATTAAGAAGAATGAGTATGACATTTTTTATCATTATAATAAGTATGAAGAGACATATTTTTGAAAAGAGAACCCTAGAAACAGTATTAAAATTTCAAAATTTAACTTATTTAACTTAGTGGAGCTCGTTAAGGCTGGTCTATCAATGTTTGCTATCTCTAGATCAGACATTAGTTGGAATTGTTATGAAATACAAATTTAAATAATCATAAGTAATAAAAATCGTTATTTTAATATGACATGAAGTTTTATTAAAAATAAAATAAGATAAATTAATGTAATATTATCAAATAAAGTGTTATAAATACAATAAGAGAGGTGCTATAGGATTTTTTTCTAATATAACTAAATCAGAGTAAAACGTTTTAAAAAATGAGATAAATTATAAAGGAAAGTTTAGTCAAATACACTGAGGAGATAAAGAGTAATATCCTTAATCATAAATAATGAAATGAATTAAAATATCAAATAAAGCATGACAAAATTTATTAAAAAAATAGAATGCCTATAAAAATAAATAATTATTTAGATAAAGCTATTTGAATCAAGTCCAATGACATTTTTTTCTCTTGAGAAAACCATGTTTAGAAACAGTATGAATTTAAAAAAATAATAAAAAATAAAGATATAACATATTATTATTTTAATATTAAATAAATAAATATTAAAGCTAACTTGAGAGAAATTTGTTGAATGTAATCTATTAAAATCAAAGAACGAAATTTAAAGAAAAGGATTTTTTTAAAACTTCCATTTCGTGATACCTAGGAGATCAACTATAGTGATATTAATTGTCCAATTATGAATGAATCAAATGTCAACCTTAAAACATTTTTACAATTATAGAAAGAGATTTTTTAATTTGATATAACTTCTTTAGATGAGTGTAACTTCATTTTTTTAAAAATCTTTAAAATTATGCCAAAAATTATTATGAATTACCTCTAAAAAAATAAATAATAATAAATTATTTTTAAAAATATATAAAAGCTAAACTATAATAATGTAAAGCAACATAACATAACTAAACCAAAAAGAAAAATTTGAAGGAGTTAAATTATGAAAAACATTGCATTCTAAGGATTAAAGAATAAAAGGTGTAACATTCTAATTTTCCTAACTAGGTACAACTTTGAATGAGTTTTATAGCATGTAGAAACCTTTCAAAAAGATATTTAAAAGAATAAAAATAAATATTTGAATTGATAGAGATTGTCGCTACGAGTCCGACAACGTTTGTTTCGTCATTATCATGCCCAATTTTGAATTATAGTGAGTCAACCAATTAAATAAGCATATACATTAAATAATTTATATTTTAATAATAAATAAATGTATAAAAAACCTTGAATAATATATGTGTAAGTAACGCAATATAGTAAATAATTAATAAATATATAAAAAATCTTGAATAATTTATGTGTAAATACCCCAATATAAAAAAATCATAGTAATATTAACGTTACACTAATGGAGAATTAAAAATTTCATAATAATACAACGAAATAATACTAAAAATTTTAAAGAAATGGGATTAATTGAATTAAAAAGAAAGACTTCAATGTCTCAAAAAACATGTCAATACTTTAAGAAAATTAAAAATAAAAATTCATATTTAATTTGATAGAGCTCATCAAGTTGAGTTCAGCAATATTTTTTTATCTAAAGCACACATCATCCAAAATTGTTGACAATTACTAAAGTAATAATATTTGGCAATGATAAGTTAAGGCTAAAATGAGAATAATTCATGCAATGTAATAAAACTAAATAACATATATGTGAAGCACACATGACTACAGATTTAGATTTACATATTGACATAAGCAAATTGAAGTCAAAAATTTCAAGTGATTAGATAAATTGAATGCAAAGCGTCAATTTTGAGATAATAAGAAGGGTGAGTGTATCATTTTTTTGTAAATTCGAGCTCGAATTGAAATGCCTTACTAAGAGTGCTGAAGGCATAGATGAAATATCTTAAAGAATAAACCATTAAATTTGTAATTTGATAGATCTTAATGAGATGTGTTTAATGACATCGATCATGTGTCAATGAGACATCAAATGGAATTGCTGTGAATTACCAAATGAATAATCATAAATAATAGCAATTTGTTACTTTAAAGTAAAGTAGTTAATGTTAAAGCTAAAATGAGGGAAATTGAAGTGGTGTAATGTATATTAACAGCATATTATAACGATCACGCATGACAAGATTTAGAGTATGTTGTAAGATAAAAAATAAGAGAAAATAATTTCAAGAAATCAAATAAATTGCATGTTAATGTTCCATTCAATGATACTACAAAGATAAAGTGTAACATTCTCAATTATTGATATAGATACAAATCAAAATGTTCTGTAAAGGTTGCCAAAATCTTAGAAAATGAAATATTTAAAAGTGTAAAAATAAATATTTAATTTTATAGAGATTATTGAGGTGCATCAAATGATAGTTTTTAATTTTGATCAAACCTTTCGTAGAATTACCATGAATTAAAATTATAAATAAGGTTTAAAATTACTTAATAACTTTTTTATTATAAAAGGCACTTATTATAAAGTTAAACTAACATAAATTAAAGTAATATCATTTAAAAAAATTAAAGAAAACATTCTAAACAAATGTGAAAAATTATACGAGAAAGTTAAATTCTAAGATACAAAGCAGATGAATTTTAACATCCTCAATTATCAAATGCAGTACGTATAAAATCTATTGTAAAGTATTTTTAATTGTTAAAACTTTTAAAACCATAAAAAATTATTTAATTTGACAAACCTTGTTCACATGAGTCTAATGTCATTTTTTAAATTTACACTGGACATCGTTTTGATTTATTATGAATTACCATTGTAAAAAAGGAGGAAAAATAATAAACTCAATTTTATATTAAATAAATATATATTAAAGCTAAAAGTAGTTACATTAAAGCAACATAATATAACCCAATCAAAATTAAAAAATTGAAGAAATTAGTAAATCATATAGGAAATTTGTATTTCTTGATAATAAAATGATAGAGTGTAAATTTCTTAATCATAAGATTTTTTTGAATCATTAAAGCTAATTACAACATGCCAAAGCCATATAAAAAATAATGTCAATTTCTAAAAATGATGTTTAACTTGGTTGATAGCATTGCAATAAGTCGATCATGTTTGTTTCATCTTGATTAGAACTTTTGCAAAAATACTATGAATTACCAAATTAAAAGATATAATAGCAATTAATTATTATTCAAATAATTTGTGCATACATAATAAATCTACAATGAAGTAAATAGTACCAATGAAACATGAACAAATCATTTCAATGTTATGGTTACAAGATAGAACAATTAGAGTTTCAAAGTAATATTACTAAAGAAAAACAAAAAGCATGGAGAAATGAGATAAAGCATACAAAAATGTTCCATTCCCAGATAATAATGAAATGAAGCTTAATAGGCTTGATCAAAAAACCATATGCATACTGAAATGCTTCATTAAACTTCCAAAAATCATTGAAAAAGTATTTTTAAAGAAAACATAAAATAAATATTTAATTTGTCAAAGCTTACTATGAGGTGTACAATGTTATATCAAATGTCTAAACAAAACCACATTTAGAGTTTAATTGATTGATATTATTCTATTTAAACATAAGTAACAATAAAGAATCTTTTTAATGTTATAGAAATATATATTAAAAGTTAAATATTAGAAATTTAGGCAATATAATATAACAAAATAAAGAATTTTAGAAGTATGCCAACAGTACATTTAGAGTTATATAATAATGTAATCAAGTGAGAATGAGGTAAATTACAGAGAAATTTGAATTCAAAGATACTAAGGTGATATATTATAATATTATTTATATTTGATAAAAGATACAAATCAACTATCATAAAACATACAAAAATCTTAGCAAGTATAATAATGAAAACATTAGAAATGAATATTTTATTTGATGAAGCTTGTCAAGGTGAGTCTAATGATATTTATGTCATCTTGATCTAACCTTGATTAGAAATACTATAAATTGTAAAAAAACGTAAGCAAAAATAATAATAAATTATTATTAATATGTTAAATAAATATAAAATAAAGGTAGAATAAGATAAATCAAGCAATGTAATAATTTGGAATTAATGAATTTTTTTTAATAAATGTCATTAATTATATGGGAAAGTTGGATTCCTCGATGCGAAGAAGATCGATTGTAATGTCCACCATCATAAAATTTGGTATGAATCTTATATCTTTTCGACCTTGCTAAAACCCTAAAAAAATTTTAAAATATACAAAAGTAATATATAATTTTTATGTCTCTTTTAGACTAGTCAAAAATTATTTATTTGTTCTCCATTAGGCATTGCTTGGAAATAATATAATTACCAATGTAAAAAATGATAAATAATAATAAATTATTATTTTTTAATACTAACTAAAATTTTATTGAACCTAAAATAGTACAAAATGGAGCAATGCAATATGTCTATGGCAAAGAAAACTTTTTTGAGTAAATGAGATAAATTATACAAGAATTTTTTATTTCAAGATACAAAAAACATAGAGTATAATATTCCTTATCATCAAATTGGAAATAAGTTTAAATGCCTTTTAATTTATGATTGAAAATTAAAAAATTATATATATAAAAAAAGGGTGAATATTTAATTTGATACAACTTGATTTGAAAACTCCGATATTATTTGTGTTATCTCCATGAGTCATAGCTTGGAATTATTATGAGTTATTAAATTAAATAAGCACAAATAAAAATAAAATATTATCATAATAATAACAAAATATATAATAAATCTAAAATCTGATAAATATAAGTAATATAATATAAACAAATCAAAGTGATGTGAAGATTACAAAAGAAGAGAATTAAAGATTCTCAGTAACATGAGCAAGTCAAGCTTTAAAAATTGAAGAAAAGATATCAATTACACAGGAAAGTGACATTCTAACTTAATAAGGATTTTGAGTGTAACCTTCTCGAGTGCATTGTTAGGTATAAATTTATTATCATACCACATATGCAAAAATAATTAAAAACTTAATATTGTGAAAAAAAAATTCCATGGTTAAAGCTTGTCTAGTTCACCCTTATGACATTTATTTAACCTTGAGTTGACCTATTCCTAATTTCTTTGAATTATCAAAGAAAATAAGCATATTAATATTATGTATATATATAGATATATATATATATATATATATATTAAATTTGAAATGAGATACATTAAAGTAATGTAATATAACAAAATAAAAATTACTAGAAAGGTCATACTAGTGAATATAAGTGTTGCATATTAATATAACGAAATATAAAAAACTTGGATGTTATAAGATAAGTTGCATAAAAAAGTGGAAATGAGAACTTGATTCAATGTAATGTAACCACATAAAATAAATTTAAATGTCATAAAAGTGGAAAATAAAAGTTTTATATTAGTATAACCAAACAAACAACTCCATTCTAATATGCTAAATAGATTGAGTGTAACATTTTATATCACAAAATAAGGTACAAATTCAAATGTGGCATAGAGCAAGGAAAATACTTAGAACCTTATTTTGAAAAATATAAAAATTGAATATTTTGTTTGACAAAGTTCATCGAGATGAGTCTACCAATGTTATGTGTTAGTCACACCTCAATTGAAACTGTTGCTAATTACAAGCATAAATAATCATAAATAATAATAAATCATTATTTTAATATTCTCTAAATAAATATTAAAGATAAATTAAGAAAAATTGAAGAAATATAATATGTGCAAATAAGGCATAACAAAGGTTAGATGAGGGATGATTCAAAGATGTATAATAATACAAAAAATTAAAGAAAAACAATTGAAAAAATGGCATGAATTATATTCAAAATATCATTGAAACATACTAAAGAGATAATGTATGACATTCTTAATTGTTAATATAAGCACAAACTAAAACTTTCATAAAATATGTCAAAATCTTGGAAATTAATTTTTTAAATGTAGGTAATGAATTTTTTTGCAATGCTTGTCACAATGATTCTATCAACATATCTTTTATTTTGTTTTATCTTAATCTCGATTTCATATGATTTAAAAATAGAAATAAGCATGAAAAATATTAAAATATTATTTTAATATTATGTAAAAATATTATAAAGCTAAAATGAGATAAATTAAAACAAAATAATATAACTAAATCAAAAGAAAAAGTTATAAAAATATAGATAAATTATACTAAAGAGTTACATTCCAAGTTAGTGAGGAGAACACGAGTGACCTCCTTGATCCTTAAACTAGGTACAAAACAAATGTCTTGTGAATCCCATAAAAATTCTAAAATAAATTAGAAATGTAGAAATGATTATTTGATTTGATCAAAACATGATGTGATTACCCCAAATAAGTTTCTTTCATCATAGTTTGTCGTCCTTTAAAATTATAGAATTACTAATTAAAAAAAAATTCATAATTATATATTATCATTTTCATACTATGCAAATAAATATTAACTATAAAATGAGGTAAATTGATGTAATATAGCAAAATAAAATAAAATCAATGTAAATTTCATATGAAAGGAGACTTAAGGTTACATATTTAACGTAAGTAATAAAAAATTTAAAAAAATTGGATAAACTACAGAGAAACTTGCATTAAAAAAAAGTAAGGAGATAAAGTCTAATTTCATATATATCATAAAATCTTGACAAATCATGACTCCTCGAAAACATACCAAAGCCTTTGAGTATAAGATAAAAATATATTAATGATTGTTAAATTTTAAAGGGTTGATTTGGACTTCTCCAATAATGTTTTTGTCTTCAATTCACCTTGTTGAAAATTATAGAGAATTATGAGAGTCACTAAGCAAATGTAGTAATATAATATTTTCATAATATTCAAGAAATATATACTAATATTGAAATGACATAAGTTGATACAATATAATATAATCAAAATATAGTGGAAAATTTTAAGAAATGATAGAAACTATGTGAGAAATTTTAATTCCAAGGTACTAAAATGATAGAGTGTACAATAATCGAATGCCAAATGATATAAAAATAAAAATAAGTCATTAAACATTCCAAAACAATATAAAACTATATTATAGAAATATTAAATAAACATTTAGAGTTCATTATGATTTTTCTCAATCAGACTTTATTTAGAAGACTTACTAAATGTCAATGTAAACAGTTATAGATAATAAAAATTTATTATTAAAATATAATGTAATAATAAATTTTAAAAAAACTTAGATAAATTAAAAACAATATAAAATAACCAAATCAATTCAACAAAAATGTCACATGAGTAGAGAAGTAGAGTCACATAGTAATATTTATGCAGAACAAATGTGAATCCCTAATCTTCAAATCTATATGAATTGAAATGTCTTATAAATCATACAAAAATCTTAAAAATCTGTTATAATATAAAAAATAAATATTTGATTGGATAATGCGACTTATGTTGAGCTCCTCTAGGTTAGTTTCCTATTGATTCGACTGAGCTTAGATTTAAAATTAATTATCAAAATAAATATGCTTCAATAATATAAAATGATTATTTTAATATTAGATAAATAAATATTAAACCTTAAAGATATAATCAAAATAATATGATACAAATTCTAAACCATGTCAATGTTATATGATAGAGTTAGAGTTTCATAGTGATTTGTCAAATTCAAGCAACAAATTTGAAGAAATGAGATAAATTTTATAAAACATTACATTCTAAGATACTAAGAAGATCAAGTATAAACTTCTTCGATCGTCAAAAAAGTTGTTAATTTAAATGTCTAAGAAAGTTTAAATGAGATAAATTATAGAAATATTAACAAAATAAAAAACTTATAAAAATATCACACAATTAGAGAATTGTAATTTTGTAGCTTTATAAAAAAATAAAAAAACTTGTAAGAAAATACAAGATATATTTTTTTGTAATAAAATAGACAAATCATAGCAAAAAAATTAAAAAGATGAGATAAATTATATGAGAAAGTTATACTCAAGATACTAAGAAAATTAAGTATGTCTTTAGCTATCAATTTAGTTATAAACAAAAATTTCTTCTAAAACATTAAAAAGTTCAAGAAAATAAATATTTAAAAATTTTAAAAATATATATTTAGATAGATAGAGCCAATAGAGATAATTCTATTGACATTTGATTTGTATCAATTTGATCTCATTTACAATTACACATGATGAAGGAGACAAATATAAACAAAACTAAGATAAATTATACGAGCAATTTGATAAGGAGTGTTAGTGTATGACCATTGATAGTCAAATGAAGTGTGAATCAAAGTGTCCAAAAAATTTTCCAAAATCTTAGAAAGTAAAATATTTAAAAACAAATAAGAACGAATATTTAATAAGAGTGTGCTTCTCATGATGAATGTAATGACCATTATTTGATCATGTTCAGATAGATCTACTTCAAGAATACAGTAAGCAAAAAGATTAAATAAAAAACTAATTAATTTTTATTTTTTATTTAATAAAAATTAAAAAAACTAGAATTAAATGGATGTAAGCTATGTAATTTAAAAAATCCATATTATTTTAATATTATATAATGGAGTAAAAAAGTGAAAATGAGATAATTTTGTACATAAAATATAACTAAATCAAATCAATCTAAATGTCACACAAGAGGAGATTTAGGAGTATTTTTTGATAAAATAAAATTAATGTAAAATATTATAGGGACAAATTTCTTTGGAAGATTATACTCCAAGATAATATTGAAACAGTGCATAATATTCCTATTCCATAATACAGGTCTTAGTCTATATCTCGAATAAAGAATGCCAAAATTTTAGAAAAAAAAATCTAAAATATAACTATCACTAATGCATACTCCTATATAAGGGTGTTTGACGATATTTGTTTCATCTCAACCGGACATCATTTACGATACTATAAATTACCATAATAGATAAGCTTAAAAAATAACAAATTATTATTTTAATATTAAGTTGATATATAATCAAGTATGAAAGTAATGAAATATAACCAAATCAAGTAACTAATTTTGAATAAATGAGATTAATTATTTAAGAAAATTACATTCCATAGTACTTAGTAGATCATTTGTAAAATCCTTGATCATTACATCAAATATGAATTAAATATCTTGCAAAACATTCTAAAGCAAAAAAAGAATTAAAAAGACAAAAAGATATTTATTTTTATATATTTCTTTAAGATGAGTTTAACAATATACTTTTAGTGTCAATTATGCCTTACTCAGAATTAGAATGAATTACTAATATAAAAAGAATAAAAAATAATAATATATTATTTAAATATTAGATAAAAATTTATTAAAATTGAGATTAGCTAAATTTAGGAAACATAATAAAGCTAAGTATTTTCAAAAACTTACAAGAAATGTGAAAAATAGTGTAGAAAAACTGCATTCTATGATTCTAAAATGATAGAATATAACTTTCTTGATGAATTTATTTCATTTCAATTATAAATTTATTTTATAATTAATGTGAATTTTCAAATAAAATAAGAACAAATCTTAAGAAACTATTTCTTTATCAATAATAAATATAAAATAAATGTTGAATGAGATAAAGTAAGCAAGGTAATATAGTTAACTTGCGACAATGCAAGGTTACACAAGAGAAATATTAAAGTTTCATAGTAATTAATCCAAATCAAAAGAAAAATTTTAAAAAATGTGATATGTTTACTACAAAGTTGCATTTTGAGTTTTCAAAGAGATCAAGTGTTACATTCTAAGTAGTTTAACAATGTTTGAAACAAATGTATCTAAAAACATGTCAAAACCTTTAAAAATTTTTAAATATTTATGTTTTTAAAATTTTAAAAAATTCTGATTATGGTTAAAACTTATTTGGAATTTTTGGAAATTTCTAAAGAAAGTAAACATTTTGATATTATGCCATGACATGTTAAAACTAAAAAGAAATAATTTTGTGTAATTTAATTATAAGAAATCAAATTAGGTACGATTTTAAGTATCTCATAGAGCATGTCATAACACTACAATTATATAAAAAGAATAACAGCGATTATTTTATTTGATAAATCTTTTTGAGACAAAGTCTAATGGTATCTGTTAAGTGTCAAACAGACCTTGTTTGAATTTTCTTTGAATTTCCAAAGTAAATTAGAATAAATAATAATAAATTATTTTTAAATTTTAAGTAAATATATTTAAAAAAAAGATAAATTAAAGTAATATAATATAACCAAGTAACGCATTGTAAAGGTCACTTAAGAAGTGATTTAAAGTTATATTGCAATATAATAATACCAATACTAACTAGAGTGTTGATTTGAAGATCCTACATGGAGCTAACATTAGAAGAAAATTATGGTTGTAGATTAAGATTAGTAAGCTTGGTAATAGAAATTTTCAGTTCGTAGACAATTTACATTGCTTGAATTAAACCCATTTTAGATTTAATATAAATTTATATAACATAAAAATAATAACAATTTAATATTTATGTTTTTAATTTTTGTAATTTGACGTAATTCTAAGCTTAGTCTTTTATGATGAAGAAAAAGTTTTTGGACTAATTTGAATGAGCTCTATGTGATAAAATGTTTATTTTAATATTTAAAATATTTTATTTTTCATGATTTTAGCTCATTTTGTAAGACAATTTGATTCCTATTTTATTTAAAGTATGGGAGTGTTGCACTCGATCTCCCTATTACCTTGTAATGCAACACTCCAATGTAATTTAACTTTTTTATAAAAAGTTTTTTCATTAATTTTCATATATCACTACATATTTCTAAATCTATTATCACGTGACATATATATGAAATTAATTTAATTACACTGCATTAATTCCTCTTATCACATTTTAATTTCAATATATATTTTATTAATATTAAAATAATACTTTATTCTTACTTATTCTTATTTATTTTGGTAATACAAATATATATACATTTATTATATTTTTAAATGTTTAATTTTATTGGGCTATGGCTGGCTTTATGAGACATTTTGAATTGTATGTGGTTTAAAGATTAAGGATAATGCATTGTAGCTCCTTTTTATCCTGTAATGCAAAATTTTCAAGTAATTTACATCATTTCATCAAATGTTTTTTTCCAATTTTTTTATTACGGTGTCATTATAAATCTTTTCTTATGTGACTTTTATATTTCTTTTGTTTCATTATGTTACATTACTCAACTTTATCTCATTCAAATTTAATATATTTTTAAATAATAAATTTAGTAATTATGTATCACTTACGCTTCTTTATTTTGGTAATTTATTGTAGTTCCATACATCGTTCGATGGAGACAGAGCAAACTTTGTTAGACTTATTGCAAGGAGCTCTATTCAATTAAACATTCATTTCAGTATTACCTAATGTTTTCCTTTCAAGGTGCCTACTCTACAGGTCATTTGAATTCATCCTTAATTTTTTTATCTAAGATGTTACACTTGACCACCTTAATATCTAAGAAGGTAACATTTCGTTATAATTTATCTCTTTTATGCTAATTATTCTCTTTAATTTTAACATATCTATATGTAACTCTAGATATTTTTTTCGTATGACCTCCACATCACCTTGATTTTGTTATATTATATTGTTCAGTTCGTTATATTTTTTGTTTTATATATAATTGTTAAATATTAAAATGATAGCTTGTTATCATTTATAAATATTTCCTTGAGTAACTTATAATAATTCACACAAGGTCAAATGGAGTTGGAAGAAAAGTGGATAAAGCCACCATCATGAGCTCTACAAAACAATATATTCAATTTTTTTTAATTATTTTCTTTTCTACAATTTTTGTATAATTTATGATACATTTGATTGATATCTAATTTCAAGATTTATTGTTGAACTCCGTAGTATTTTGAAATGCAAATTTTTTACATAATTTATCCATTCTCTTAAAATGTTTTTCTCCAATTTGGTTATATTATGTTGTCTCAATTTATCTAATTTTTTTAATATATATTCACATAATATTTAAATAATAATTATTAGTCTTTTTTTAGTTTATTTTTATTTTTCACAAAATAGTGATTAACCTTTTGTTGGACACATCTCAATAGGCATTATCAAATTAAATAATAATTTCTACATTTTTAAAAAACAAATTCTATGATTTTTGCATCATTTGTTAGATATATTTATTTTTACATTATTTGATGATCGATAATACCACACTAGATCTCTTGAATATCTTAGAATGAAACTTTCCTATGAAATCTATCTCAATTCATCAAATGTTTTTGTTTTTTTCATTATATTATTAAATAACTCAAAATATTTTCTCTTATGTCCTTCATATCAATTTTAGTTTTACTACATTTTTGAAATTAAACTCAATTAAACTTTAATATGTATTTATTTAACAATAAAAAATAATTTATTATTATTCATGATTATTTAATTTTGTGACTCGTAAAAATTCTAAATATTGTCTAATCAAGATGAAACAAATGTTGTTGGACTTGTCTCAATGAGCTTTATCTAATTAAATCTTCAATTTTAAGCTTCATTTGGTTATGTTAAATTCTTTTAATTTATTTCAATTCTACTTTAATATATATTTACTTAATAACAAAATAATATATTGTTATTATTTATACTTATTTGTTTTTTTAATTTGGAACAATTGCAAATAATTTCTAATAAACATGAGGAAAACATCACGAATCATGTTGATGAGCTTATCAAATTAAAAATTTTTTCTAAATTTTCTAAATATGATTATTTTGTAGTATTTTTACACATCTTACAAGATATTTCAATTTATTTTTCATTTGACAATTGTAGTCATTACATTCAATCTTCTTTGTATCTTTTAAAACAACTTTCTAGTATAATTTGTCATTTCATTATATTTTGCTCTATGTTTCATTAGATTATGTAATGGTACATCTACTCTTAACTCACCTTTACATTGATTTCATTTGGTTGCATTACATTACTTTAATTCATCCTATTTTAGCTATAATATAAATTTAATAAAAAATAATTTATTATTATTTTTAGTTTCTTACTATGTTAATACATAGTAATTAAAAATTAGGTGCAAATAAGAAGAAAAAAATAATCATTAGACAAATCTAAATAAGAACTATGAAATTAAATATTCATTTTCATTATTTAAAATTTTTTATTTTCATTTGTTATTTAATGCTATGCAAGACATTTTAATTCCAACTTATTTATTCAATTAAGGATGTAACATTCAAACAACTTAATAACTTGGAATATGTTTATCTTGGCTTATGTGACCTTTATAGCAATATGATTTTGTTATATTATATTAACGCAATTATATAATTTTAGCTTTAATATATTTGTCCAAAATATTAAAAAATATATTTTATTTATTTGATTTTATTTCATTAATTCATAGTAATTAAAATCGAGATCTTGTAGAGGGAAACTAACATTTTGTGAATTGTCCGAATGACTTCTATTTAATAAAATATTCATTTCTTTTTTTAATATATCTTTTTTTAGGAAATGTTTGGGCCTTATTTGATATTGTGACTTTACTAGATTTGTTAATCAAGGACCTTACACTTAATACCCAAAGTATCTTGTAATGCAACTAACCATATAATTTATCATATTTCTTAAATATTTTTCATTTAATTTGGTGCATTACAATGAAAGACTAAATTTTCTCTCATAAATCATTTATATTATCCTATTTTAATTTTATTTTATTTTTTCAATTTATCACATTTTAGTTTTAATATATATAAACTTAATATTAAAATAATAACTTATTAATATTTATTCTTAATAATTCACGGTAATTCTAAATGTGATCTAATTTAGCACAAACAAATGTCATTTGACTTAAGCATTATTAAATAAAATATTGATTTTTATATTTCTTTGGATTTTTTTCTAGACTTTTTGAATGCACTATGAGTCATTTTTATTCATACCTTATTTCACAATTGATAATATCACATTTGATCTTTTTAGTATCAAAGAATGTAACATTCTTACAATATTTATCTCATTTTTTCAATCATTATCACTTTGATTTTTTTTCAAGTTCTATTTTAACTATACATCTTCTCTAATGAGACTTCTATATGGGCTTGATTTGGCTATATTACAACGCTTTAATTTATTTTATTTTAACTTCAATATATATTTTCTTAATATTTAAAAAAATTAAATATATTTATGTTTTTTTCTTAAAACTGGAAAAAAAAGCTACCCGGTGGACTGCCGAGCTACAAGTCCTACGACACAAGAGCGGGATTCTCTAAAAAGCCAAGGTCATGGCATTGAACTATACATGTAGCTGAGAGCCCTCATAGCCCAGGCGCAATGACGCAATTATCAGGTCAAGAATAGCTTGTGCTTCAACTTTTTCTTCTGCCTCCTGTGCCACCCTTTGCTTTGATCCAAATCGAGTTTAGCGCTCACTTTGCGTAGAGGAGGTTTCTATTCGATAATATAATGAACATCTTGATGACTACAGAAATCAATCTAACTGGGATTAGATCTACCCCTCTTGAAACCGATGCTTTTTTTTTTATTTGACCTTCTGTGGATAGGCCTTGATCGAATTGCGTCAGCTGCTGCACTGCGGAGAAGAGGGTCTTAGCAATAAAACATAGAAAAACGAAATCAATTCTCAATAATTTCAAGCAATGTTCATTTGAGATGAATAAAACATCGTTAAAGCATATTAATGAGACTTATTCTTTTTAACATTCATCTTCTTTTATATATTATTAGTATTTTATTTTTCAATTATTTTGCATTTTTTTGAGAAGTTTTTATTTAAAACTTCATATAAAGTATAATATGTTATGCTTGTTCTCTTGAGTTTCTCAAAATACAACTTTTTAATAAAATTTATCTCATTTTTCCAAATTATTCACATTGAATTGGTTATGTTATATTTTATCTACTTTTGCCATTGAATATATGTCCCAACATAAAAATAATAAATTATTATTATTTATGCTTATTTATTTTAGTAACTCATAGTAATTCCAAATATGATTCAATTGAGCCAAAATTATCCTCATTGTCTCGCAAAGCAAGCAAGAACACTAAAAAATAATATCTTTGAATATATAAAAGTGAATGCAAAGTTGTTTAGAGCTCATTGAGTTTTGTCCAATGATGTTTGTCTTATCTCGACCAAACATCCTTTGAAATTTCTATGAATTTCGAAGTAAGAATAAATAATAATAAATTATTATTTAAAATTTTAAGTAAATATATATTAAAGCTAAAATATGATAAATTAAAATTATATAATATATAAACATTAGAGTATCTAGTATTCACATAAGAGGGATTTAGCATTACATAGTAGGAAAGCTATGTCAAAGAAAAAAATAAAAAATAGAGCAAATCACGAGGCAGAATTGCCTTCCAAGGTACTAAGAACATAAATTGTAACACCCTTCAGTATTAGATTTTTCAAAAATAAAAATGAATAAAAAAGACTTCCAAAACATAAGAAAATAAAAATCATTTTCAATATCAAAATTAATATTTAATTAGAATAAGTTGTTCAAGATGTGTCTAACAAAGTTTTTAATCTCTATCAAACTTTGTTTCAAATTACTATGAATTACAAAACAAGGTATAAATAATAATAAATTATTATTTTGAACTACATAAATGTATATATTAATATTAAAATGAGACAAATTAAAGGAATATAATGACATGAAATATTTAAAGTTTCATTTAATAAAATAAAATCAAAGTGAAAACTTAGAAGAAATAGGATAAATTGTTCAAGAATGTTACTTTCTATGACTCTAAGGTGATTGAGTATAACATACTTATTCATCAAATCAAGTTCTAATCAAAATATGCCATAACTTATGTTGAAAATAATGAAAGTTAAAAAAATTAAAAGTATAATAATAAATATTTAATTTCGTAAAACACATTGACATGAGTCCAATGATATTTATTTCATCTATATAGAACCTTATTTAGTATTACATAAAGTTAGAAAAATAAATAAACATAAATGATAATTAAATATTATAATAATACTAAGTAAATATAAGTTAAAGCTAGAATGAGATAAATTGAAGCATTTTAATATAATAAAATACAAGTGATATAAACGTCATAGAAGACAAGATTTATAGATTATAGTAATACAACAAAATCAAAATAAAAAAAAGTGAGTAAATTTTATGAAAACATAGCATTAAAATATAATAAGAAGACCTAGTGTAAAATCAATGATCATCAAATTAAGTATGATTCAAAATGTCTTATAAAGAATAAAAAATTCTTATAAAATATAATATTTAAAAAATATAAAAAGAAATATTTATTTGGATAGAGCTCCTCGTGGCAACTCATGCAACAATTGTTTCATCTTAATGGATTCTTTCATGGAATTATAATGAATTTCCAAAATAAATGAGCACAAATAATAAAAAAATATGGCTATAATATTACATAATTATATATAAGAAGTTTCATTTTTAGATAAAAAGTAGAGCAAATGTAATGTCCTTGATCATCAAATCAGGTAAAAATAAAAATGCTTTATAAAAATCATAAAGCATTAGAAAATAAAATGTTTTAATATACAATAATGAATATTAATTTAAATAAAGCTTTCCAAGTGAAGTCCAATGAGGCTTGTTTCATGTTGATCGAATCTCATCTTGAAAAAATAAAAATTGTCATATTAAATAAGCATAAATAATAAGGAATTATTATTTTAATGTTAATGAAATCTAAATTGAAGCTTAAATGAGAGAAACTAAATAAAGATAATTAACCTAAATAAAAGAAATATAATGGTCACACATACAAAGATCTATAGTTTCATAATAACATTTCCAAACCAAAGAAAAAGAATTTGCATAAATGAAATATTATGCAAGAAAGTTCCATTCTTAGACACTAAAGGGATCAAGTGTAACATCTTTGATTGATTAAATCAAAATATCTCTTAAAACATGACAAAAACAAATAATTTAAAGTATTTACTAAATCTAAATGATCTTTGCTTTTTTTTTATCAAACCTAAATTGGGATTACTACAAATTCTCAAAATAAATAATAAATTATAATTTTATATTTCATAAATAAATTTTAAATCTAAATTATTAAAAATTAATGAAATATAATAATATCAAATAAAAGAAATGTCGAGTTCCCATGAGGAAAAAAATAGGAATTTAATATTAATATAAACAAATCAAAAAAAAAGATTTGAAAAAATGAGAAACATTATATAATTGCTTTGCTAGATACTAAAAAATTAAAGTAATTTTTTTTGTTAGATAAGGTATGAAAGAAAATACTTTGTTAAGTGTTCAAAAATAATATAAAATTAAATATGAAAAATTATACAAAAAAAATTTATTTTTATTTAAATACTGAATTCGTTTTATGATGATCTTAGCTTATTTGGAATTACAACAAATTACCAAAATAAATAAGTATTAATAATAATAAATTACTTTTTAAACTTGTTTTATAAATATTTAATAATTCTTTGATTAGGTAAACAAAAATTAAATATGGCAAATAAAATCAAAGTGATGTAAAACTCAAACAAGATGAGAATAAAAGATCCATAGCAGTATGACCAAATTGAAGCAAAAAAAAAAATAAAGACGTGAGAGAAAAATGGATTAAGCCTAAAACAAATTAGCTATTGGTTTTATATAGAAATGAATATTTATTTTAATAAAGTTCAAAGAGAGTAGGCCAACGAATTTTAGTTTATCTCAATTAGAAAAGAGTTTTGCTAAATAATCTTAAATAATATTTGTTCAATTTTAGTTAATATATATTAAAGCTTAATGAAATAAATTAAGGCAATATAATATGTTCAAATTTAAGTGATGTAAACACTTCATTGAAAGAGAATTATAGTTTCATAACAATTCAACCAAATAAAATACTAAATTTCAAGATACTAAGGAGATCAAGTGTAACTTCGCAGATCATTAAAGTAGTATAAATTGAAATGTCTCACAAAGCATGTAAAACCATAAAAAAAATTGAAAGTATATAGAAATAATTTTTAATAGGATAGATCTTATTGAGATGAGTCTAATGTTCATTTTATTTCAATCTAACTACAATGAACATTACCATCAATTGTCTAAGTAAATAAGCATAAGCAATGACAAATTACTACCTCAAAATAAACTAAACATTTGTTAAAGCTAACATGAGATAGATTAAAGCAATGTAATATAACCAAATCAATGCAATTTAAAGGTCACAAAAGAAGATGATTTCAGCTATATAGTAAAATAACAAAATAAAATTGAAATGTTTAAGAAAATGAGAAATATTTCATAACAAAGTTGAATTTCACAATGCTAAGAAAATTGTGTATAAGTTCCTCATTAATCAAAAGAGATACAATTTGAAATTCAACATAAGGAATTAAAAAATAATTAAAAATAAATATTTTAAAAAATAGAAACTAAAATTGAAATTGGTAGAGTTCATTGAGGTGGTCGAATTATGTTTTTTTGCCTCCATCAAACATCATCAACAACTATTATGATTTACTATTTAAATGCACATAAATAATAATAACTTATTATTTTGATACTATTTATATAATAAAGTAGAAATTGGAAATTTTGAATAATATAATAAAAGAAATATAAAGTAATGTAAAAGTGTCATGTGATGAGATTTATAGCTAAATAATAAAAATAACCAAATTGTTGAAGTAAAAAAGTTTGAAGAAATGAAATATATATTATAGGAGAATTTCACTCCAAGACATTAAGGTTATTAGGTGTAACATCTTTGATTTCAAAATCATGTACAAATTTTAATGCCATGTAAATGTTGTGAAAGCATTAGAATATAAAATATTTGACGATATAAAAATGCAAGTTTAATTAGTTAGGCCTCCCCAAGACATTTCCATCAACATTTGGTTTATCTCAATTAAACTTCATTTGGAATTGTCATGAATTAAAAATTTAAACATCCCAAATAAAAAAATTATTATTATAATGCATATTTATACATTTATTAACTTGATATTAAAATTAGAATTTATTATAATGCATATTTATTTTCATTGGTAATTTGTAGTAATTTCAAACAAGGTACGATTAAAAAGAAACAAATATGATTGGACATGTCTTAGTGACAAATATCAATCTAATTTTTTTAAATATTTTATTTTCTAATATTCTATCATATTTTGTGAGACATTTTTATTTATACCTTTTTTAACGATCAAGGTTGTTATAATCGATCTACTTAGTATCTTGGAATGCAACTTTTGCATACAGTTTATCTGACCTTTTTAAATGTTATGCTTTGTTTACGTTATATTTCTATATAGCTTTGAAAACAATGCATTATAACCACCACATCATTCATATCTTATTATATGGCATTACTTTAGATTCATTTTTTTAAAAGTTAAATACATTCAATTTAGTATTTAAAAAATTTATATCACTTAGGTTTATTCAATTAGGTAATTTGTAGCAATTTCAAATGATGTGTGATTGAGACAAAACCATCATCTTTGGGATGTTGATGAGTCTTATCGAACTAAAAATTAAAGTTTATATTTTCAAATATTTATTATGAAGATTTTGACATATTTTGTATGAATGTTTCATTAAAACTTGATTCAATGATAGTACATCTTGCTCTTGATCTTCTCTGTATATTTGAATGCAACATTCCTATAGAATGTTTTTTGTTTTTTCAAAATTTTCACTTTGATTTGGTTAAATTATATTGCAACATTAAACCTCTTGTCATGTGAGCTTTAGTCACTTTGAACTATATATGTTATCTACTTCAATGTAACTCATTTTAGTTTTAATATATATTTACTTAATATTTAAATAGTAATTATTATTACTTATGATTATTTAATTTGGTAACTTATAATAATTTTTTATAACATCTGATGGAGATAAAATAAAAGTTGCTATATTCATCTTGACTAGTTCTATTAAACTAAATGTTTATTAATTAATTTTAAATACTTTAAAAAGAATGGTTTTAGTACACTTCATAATTCATTTCTATTTGTAATTTATTTTATGAATGAGGATGTTGCCCTCGATGTCTTTATTATAATGGAATGCATTCTTATTCAATTTATCTCATTATTTTCTCTTTTTGAATTGGTTATATTACTTTAAAAGTCTAATTCACCTCCCTTATGACTATGACATCACTTTAACTTGGCTATATTATATTTCTTTAATTTATTATTTTAAAATTCATTATTTTTAAATTTTATTATTTTAATATTTATTATTTTAAAATTTATTATATATCTACCAGATATAAAAATAATAATTTATTGCTTTTTGTTGTTTTTTATTTGGGTTATTCATAGTACTTCTCAATGGGGTCCGATTGAGTCAAAATAAATGCGATTCGATGTAATGCTTGATCTCCATTCTATCGTGAAATGCAAGTTTCCAACAAAATGTATCTCATTTTTCAAAAAAATTACTTTGATTTCTTTATGTTATACTTATTTAATTTAACTCATTTCAACATAAACTATTATTTACATGATATTAAAATAATTTTTTATTATTAAGTATAACTATTTTGTCTACTAATTTTTAATAATTTTAAACAATGCTTTTTTAAGAAGAAATAAATATTGTTGGACTCATCTTAGTGACCAATATCTACTTAATATTTATTTTATATTTTTAAATATGTTATTTTTTAGAGTTTTACCTATTTTACGATGCATTATTATTCATGCATTATTTAACAAAAGAGGTTGTTATACTCAATTCACTTAGTATCATGTAATGTATTTTTTAATACAATTTATCTAATTTTTTTTTCGATTTTTCCATATTTCTATACAACTTTAAAAATCTTATTATATGACCAGAGTATCAGCTTGATCTCATGATATTTGATTACTTCAAATAATCTTTTTTGCTTAAATATATTAAACTTAGTATTTCAAAAACTATGTTATTTATTTTTATTTAATTTGGTAATTTTTCCAATCATAAATACATTTGTTTGTAGCAAAATAGACATCATTGGATTCATCTCAATAAGCATTATTAAACAAAATATTCTTTTTTATTTTTGAGAAAATTTTTTAAAAAGATTTAACATGTCTTGTAAGAAACTTTTATTCATACATGATTTCATGATTATAGATGCTACCCTTAATCTTCCTAGTTATTGTAATGCAACATTTCCAAACATAATTTTCTTATTTCTTAAAATTTTTCAACTTCATTTACTTATATTACTATGGAAATCTAAATTGAATTGGATATGTTGCATTTGTTTAATTAAATTTTTTTCATCTTTAATATATATCTACCTAATAATGAAATAATAATTCGTTATAATTTATTTTTTATTTAATTTAGCAATTAAAAGTAATTCTTGACAAGGTCTGATGGAGGTGAAATAAACTTTGTTTGACTCGTCTTGTTATGTTTCATCAAAATTTCTATTCTTTTTTGCATCTTTTTAGTATTTTATTTTATAAACTTTTAGTTGACTTCAGTTGGAATTTTTTATTTTACCAAATTTTAGATCAAGCATGATAAACTTAATTGCCATATTTCCTTAGAATACAATTTTCTCTTATTTTGTTTGTCTATATTTTTATAAAATCCTAAATCCCCTCTATTGCGACACTTACATCACTTTGATTTGGTAATATTCTAATTCTTCAATTGATCTCATTAAAAATTTATTATATATAATTTTAATATTAAAGGAATATTTTTTATTTATATCCACTTTGGTGATTTAAAGTATCACAAATGAGATCACATCAAGACAAAGCAATCATCTTTGGACTCATCTTGAAAAGCTTTATCATTTTTGGTATTCTTTATATATTTTTAAATATAACATTTTCTAGTGTTATAAAAACATGAAGACGTATTTTGACTCATTGCCTCATTTAATAATAAAGGATGGTACATAAGCCTTCATTCAAACATTGTAGTGCAACTTTCTCATATATTTTATCTCATTTTTCAAATTTTTTTCTTTGATTTGGTTAATTATGTAACCCTAAATCTTTTATTATTTCATCTTTATGTCGCCTTGATTTTATTATTCTATATTATTTTAATTTATCACATTTCATCATTAATTTATGTTTTCTTAATATTAAGAATAGTAGTTTATAGATATTTTACTTTATCCATGTTTGAAATTTGTAGCAATTCTAAATAATTTTTCATTGTTACTATGTTTTTTCTTATATTTTGTTATATAACATTGCTTCAATTTATCTAATTTCTACTTTAATTTAATTTGTTTAATGTCAAAATGATAACTTACTTTTAATTATTCATGTTTATGTTATTTATTCACTATAATTTCAAATAAGGTTTTGTTTGAATGAAGCAATCATTATTAAAATCATTTCAATGAGCACTATGAAAGTACACATTCATTTTTAATTTCTTCAATATATTTTTCCTTGAGTTTTGGCAAGCTTTGTGAGTGATTTTAATTCTTATATTATTTGATGATTAAGGAATTTACGATTGATCTCTTTATTATCTTTGAATGCAAAATTCTTATATTATTTATTTTATTTCATAAAATGTTTTGTATTGATTTGGATATGTTACAATGTCACTTTAAATCACCACTCATGTGATCATTACATCAATTTACTTGGTTAAATATTATATTATTTTAATTATTCATATATTAACTTTTATATTTATTGAGTTAGTACTAAAAATTATAATTTATTATTATTTTTATTCATTTACCTTGGCAAAATATGGTAATTCCAAACAAGGTGCTATCTAGATAAAACAACTTTTTTTGCTTATCTTAATGATTTTTGTGCAATCAAATATTCTCTTATATATCTTTAAATAATTTAGTTTCTATGTGTTTGACATACTTTTAAGATTTTTTAATTATTGTTTTAATTGAAGATTGAGAATGTTACACTAATCTCCATATTATCTTGGAATTTAACTTTTGTACACATTTATCATATTTATTCGATGTTTTTGCATTGATTTGGAGATATAACTATATAACTATAAATCTCTTCTCATGTTATATTTATAATAATTTGACTTGTTTGTACAGCAATACTATAATTTATTTCATTTTAGACTTAATTTATATATACTTAATGTTAAATAATAATTTATTTATTTTTATTCTTATTTACTTCTTTAAATTGCATTAATTCTAAATGAGGTCAAACAAGAATGAATCATTCATTTTTTAGTTCCACTTAATTAAATATTCATTTTTTTATAAATCTTTCATTCTCAGAATTTTAGCACCTTTTAAGAGATATTTCAATTCATACCTGATTTGGAATTCATGCTTGAATTGCTTGATCCCGCTGGTATATTAGAATGCGACAAGCCCAAAAAATTTATCTCACTTCAAATTTTTTTTATTTGTTTTGCTCCTATTACCATGCAACTCTATGGCTCCTCTTGCTTAATCATTACAAAGGTTTCATCTTCTTATATTTTATTGCTATAATTTATCTCATTTTAATTTTTGTATATATTTGTAAATTAATGAAACAATAATGAATTATTATTTGAACATAAACATTTAGGTAACTTGAAATAATTTCAAGCAAGATTTGATGATGTTGAAATAATTGTTATTAGACTAAATTCTATAATTTCTTTTCACTTAAAAGTCTTTCAAAATTTTAAAATATTTCATTTAATAGTGTTTTGGCAAGTTGTATGGTTCATATCAATTCATATTTGCTTTGAGGATAAGATTTGTTGCACTCAATATCTTTACTATATCGGATTATAACTTAAAACATTTATCTCATTTCCTCAAATTTTTTTGTTTCGTGATATTACTATGTAACTCTAAATCTCATCTCATGTGACTTTATAAATCTTTTAATTGAATATATTGCATTTGTTCAATTTATCTTATTTAAACTTTAATATATATCTACTATAAATGAAAATAGATATTTTTTATTTTTTATACCAATTTATATTTATTATTGGATGTAATTCCAATTGAGGATTGATTGAGATGAAACCAACAATTCTTTGACTCAAGCAAAGGAGCTCCATCAAACCAAATATTTACTTATTATTTTTTTAAATCTATTTTGCTGTGGTTTTGGCTCACTATATGAGACATTTAGATTAATACTTTATTAAATAACTAATTATGTAACAATCAAGCTTCGTAGTATCTTTGAAAGCATTTTTTGATACACTTTGCCATATTTCTTAGAATGCTTCCTTTTGAAATAGTTATTTTACTAGGTTGCTCCAAATCTATTATTATGTAGCCTTTAAGTTACTTTTATTTGGTTATATTACATTGCATCTTTTTTTCTTATTAAACTTTTATTATATAATTAGCTAAATAATTTATTATAATTTGTGCTTACCAATTTTAATACTAAGTAATAATTACAATTGTGGTCCCATCAAGATCAAACACGCAATGTTGGTCTCATCTCGATATCCTCTATCTAGTAAAATATTATTTTTTTAATATTTTTGAATACTATATATTTAATGGTTTTAGTACTCTTTATGAGTTAATTTTATTTCTACCTAATTTGATGACTAAGAAAAATTAACTTTCTCATATAATTTATCACATTTCTTCAAAAGTTTGTTCTTTGATTTACTTATATGGCTATGTTACTCTAAATCAACTCATTAGTGATGTGGAAAAAAACATTGATTTTTTATACCCCAATGCTATATTTTAGCTCATTTTAGTTTTAATCTATATTCATTTCATATTAAAATTATAGTTTAAAATTATTTATGCTTATATATATTGGTAATTCATATAATTTCAAATGAGATTCTACGGAGACGAAAAAGATGTCATTTGAATCATCTCAAATAACGATATTCAATTAAATATTCTTTTTAATGTTTAAAAATAATTTATTTTTGTAAGTTCTAGCATATTTTACATGACATTTTGGTTCAAACTTAGTTTTGTTGTATTACTTTGTAACCCTTGATCTCAACTTGTTTAACCTTTACATCGTAATGATTTAGTTATGGTACATCACTTCAATTGTCTTATTTCAACTTTAATATATATTTACTTTATTTAAAAACCTATTTCATTATTATTTGTACTTATTTACATTAGTGATTTATAGTAATTCGAAATGGGGTATAAACATTTTTGGACTTAAGTTAATGAGCCCTATCAAATGAAACTTTTTGTAATATTTTTTAATTACTCAATTTTTTTAAGTTTTTTGCTTACTTTATGACACTTTTATATTCATACTTATAAATGATCAAAATTGGTAAACTTAACCTTGTTAGTATATTGGAATACAACTTTTTTATATAACCTATTTTATTTCTTAAAATTTTACGATTTTATGAGGCCAAGATACCACGTAATAGTAAATCTATTCTTGCATGATCATTGCATCGTATTGATTTAGATGTATTATAGTGCTTCAAGTTTTCTTATTTAAACTTTATTATACATTTAAATAATATCAAAGAAATATTTTATTATTATTTTGTCTTATTTACTTACTAAATTAGTGGTAATTCGAAACAATGTCTAATTGAGATGAAGCAAATGTAAAGCACACATCTCAATGAGCTTTATCCTATTTAATTTTTTTTTTAAATAGTTTACTTTTTAGGATTTTGTATGCTTTAAAAGGTACTTCAATTGCACCTTTTCTCCAATTAAGGATCTTGTACTCAAACTCTTTATTTTCTTAAAAAAGAAAATTTAACTACAACTAATCACATTTTCTAAAAATTTTCACTTTGATTTTGTTATATTGCTTTATAATTGTAAATATTGTATTACATGACCTTCAAATTTCCTCAATTATATTGATTACATTGCATTAAATTATTTATTTTAAAATTTAAAATATTTTTAATTAATGTAAAATAATTTTTTATTATTGCGTTTACTTACTTTATAATTCATACCAATTCTTACTGTGATCCATTGGAGAAGAAATAGTAATGTTCGACACAACTTAGTGTACTCTATCAAATTTAAATTTCTTTTTTTGAAATTTTTAAATATTTTATTTTTATGGTTCTACTCATTTTGTAAGATATTTTGGTTTGTGCATTATTTCTTAATCAATAATGTTACACTCAATCTCCTTAGTATCTCGATTTGGTATATTGCTTTAAACCATAATCCACCTCTCATGTCACCATTACATCATTTTGATATAGTAATGTTAGACTGTTACAATTTTTCTTATTACAAGTTTATCATATATTTTATTAATAATATGAAAATATTTTTGATTTAGTTTTTAACTCATGATAATTCAAAGCGAGGTTAGACTGACACAAAAATGTTGTTGTTGGACTCTTGTTGTTGAGCTTTTGTCAATTAAGAATTAATTATTTAATTTTCGATTGCTTAATTTTTTAAGATTTCTTCTTGCTTTAAAAGACAATTTTATTTTTACTTAATTTTGCAATTGAGGATGTTATACTTGATTTTCTTAGTTTGTTGGAGTGCCACTTTCTTCTTTAATTTTTTTGCTATACTATATCAATCAAAATCTCTTCTTAAGTAACTTTTACATCATTTTTATTTGTTATTATGACATTCTCAAACGTATCTGATTTCAATATTTAAATATACCAAAGTAGTATTAAAATGAAAATTTAATATGTTTTCTGCATATTTAGTTTGTTAATTCATAAATAGAAAAAAGTGTCATTTTAATGTTAAATAATAATAAGAGTATAATGAGATAAATTGATGAAATTAACCCAAATCAAAGTAATATAAATGTTATAAGAGAAGAACTAGAGTCCAATAATGAAATAACTTAATTGAAGCAAAGACTTTGAGGAACTAAAATAAATCATTTGAGAATATTATAATCTAAGATACGGAGAAGATCAAGTGTAACTTACTCATTTTGCAAATTAAGTATATATCAAATCAACTCATAAAATAAGCCATAACAAAGAAAATAAAATATTCAAAAATATAAAAATAAATATTTAATTGGTTAAAGCTAATCGAGACAAGCATAGAGACATGTTTTTCATCTTGATCAATCCTCCTTTTGCATTACATGGAATTTTTAAAGTAAATAAGAATAAATAATAATAAAATATTACTTTAATTTTAAATTAGTATTAATGCTTAAAAAGATAAATGGAAGCAATAAAATAAAATCAAATCAATGATACTTAAGGATTAATTGATAGGAGATTTAGAGTTACATTAAAATTTTTAAATAATAACAAAAAGTTTAATTAAAATAGATAAATCGTATTAGAAAGTTGTATTCCAATACAGTAAGAGAATCAGGTGTAACATCTTCAATTATCATATAGAATGAGAATTACAATAAAAAAATAAAAATAAAAAATTATTTTAATAGAGCTAATTCTAAATTACAATGAGTTGCCAAATTAAATGAGAAAATAAATAAAAAACATTAATATTTAAAACTGAGAAAATATATATCGAATCTAAATTGATATAAATTAAAGGAATATAACATAGCCATATCAAAGAAATATAAATGTCACATGACACGATAATTATAGTTTCACTATATTATATCTAAACTATGGGAAATATTTGAAGAAATGAGATAAAGTGTATAATAAAGTTGCATTCTAAGATTGTGATGAGATCATGTGTAACATCCTCATTCATCAAATCATACATGTATCAATATGTTTGATAAAGCATGCTAAAATAATAAAAAATAAAATATTTCAAAAATATGAAAATGAATATTTTATTAGAAAGTGCAAGTCAATATTTGTCAAACAATGTTTGTCTCATCAAGATATACCATGTCTAGAATAACTACAATTGGCAAAATAAAATATAAATAAATAATAATAAATTATTATTAAAATATTAAAAATATATATAATTTACGAAATTAGATAAATTGATGAAATGTAATACAACAAAATCAAAGTGATGTAAACATAACAAACCCAATGATTTACTTAGAGATTCATTCACAAATAAAATAAAGTTTTTTAGTGAACTTAGTAGCGATTGAAAGATATTTCTAGTACTAAAGATAGGAGCACTCAACTATCTTTATTGTGGCTTATATCCATGTGAATTAAATTAAGTTATGAATTTGCATACCCAACATGAAGTTTAGCACAAGTTATAAGTTTCTTATGGAGGTACTTTGCATCAAAAAAGAGTAAAAATATATTTCTATACATGTGATTTGGAATTATTTAGAATGAATTTAAGCAAAAGTACAAAGAAGATGTTTATGTGATTTTAATACTAATGGATTAGATAATCTTGTAAAATGATTTCTAATGTAGAACTTGTAAGGAAAGTGCTAAGGATTCTACCCAAGGAATTTGATCCTCTAGTTAGACTAATAGAGATGGCCAAAGACATAAATAAACTCTACTTTGATGAGCTACTTGGAGAATCATTAACAAGTAAAATCTAGATGAATAGAGAGCTAAAGAGGAGGTTTACACTAGCAACAAAAGAAGAATAATTAGCATTCAAAGCAAGTCAAGAAGATTCAAATGTTGCATTCATCTCTCACATGGATATAGAGGAAGTGGCAAATTTTCATGTTAAATGTTTAGCAAACAATTTGGCGAAAAAGTTCATAAACCTGAATTGACAAAAGAAGAAAAGAAAGGAGAAGATTCAAGCACCAAATTGTTATGATTGTGGTCAAATTGGCAATATTATATAAAATTCAAGGACGCTAAAACAAAGCAAAAGAAAAAGAAGAGAAGGAAGAAGAAGAAAGTTTTTCAAGCTACTTGGAGTTCGTCAGAAGATTTGGACAACTCAACTTTAATATTAAGGAGGAATGGATGAATGCTACCAGGAAAATGATGACGATTCAAGAACATCAGTGAAGAAGAAGAACATGAAGTATGTTATTGGCCTCCTAAAACCTTTTCAAAATGCTATGTAGAAGTTATTAGTGCTTGAACATCTTTAATGGCCACACATAAAAAATTTTAAAATTTTATAAATAAAAAGGTGAACTTTTTTGCCTTTTTTAAGAAAGAAGGTGAGAAAAAAATAGAAATACTTGAAATTTGTGATAAGAAATTCTATAAATGTTGAGATTCCCTCGTTGAGAAAAGAAATTACTTGTTTAAAAAAATTATTCTCTTGAAGATGTAAAAATGTCTAATGCTTGACATTGTTTTTATAAGCATAAATATATATCTTCTTTAGGACATATGCACAATGTTTCGAATTTTAGGGGCTTTTGTTCTTGTAAAAAGGGCATACCATCATGGATTTTAACATTATGAAAAACACTTGTAGTTCGATACCTTTTATTAAATGGGTAATTAAGAATGACATTAATACTCCCATTAAGAATATTAGTGCTTAACCCAGGCTTTCTTTTGTTCATAATATTAGAGAATAAAAGAATTGATATCTGATGTCTCCATAACTGTGGGTGTGGAGATATAGTGTTTTGGAGACATTCATAGGATAGAAATAATATGCCTCAGAATTATGTGTTAATTAAGGCATACAAACTATGAAAATAAAACTTAAATTTTATGATTATAATATTAACATTTTAGAATTTATATAGCCATACAAAAAGAAAAAAAATCAAGATTTAGCTCTTTGGTGTTGGATAGTGGTTGCTCAAGGAACATGACTAGAAAGTAATTAATTTTACATCAATAAAACATGGATAAAATTAATAGGTGCCACTAGGAGAAAACTCTAAGAAGAAAGCAATTAGAATTGGTAATATAAGTATGCTTAATCTCACAATTTGGAATGTTTTATTTGATTGATGTATTACAATTTAATTTAACTACCATTAGTTAATCACTATATAATGGCTATTTATTAATTTTGAGCTCAATGTTAAAAAATTTTGAAAGATGATAAAACATTATTAGATGGTAAAACAAAAGGTGGCACTTATTTGATTAAGTTTGAGAAATTAGGAGTAACCAAAATATAATGCCTTGCTACACATTAATATTAAAATAATTTATGGCATAGATGATAAGGTGATGAATGTTATTCAATCATAGAAAAATAAATAAGCTAGAAACACATTAAGGTCTTCCTAAACTAAACAAACTAGGTGAAAAATATGCAAAACAATCCAAACAAAGAAAGCAATCTAAATCTTCCTTTAAACCTAAAAATTAAAACCATGGATAGGCCTTTAAAGATAGTTTATTTACACATTTTTTAACCCATATAACCTTTGAGTTTAAGTGGAAAAAAATATAGATTTGTAATTAATTATAACTTTTCTAAGTATACTTGGGTTGTATTTTTAATAACAAAAGTTAGACATCTGAAAATATTGTTAATTAGATAAAAGATATAGAAAGACAAACCAATCACAAATTAATTTATATACAAAGTGAAAATGGTAGTGAATTTAAGAATAAGGATTTCCAAAATTATAGTAAAGACAAGTGAAAAAGGCATCAATTTGCTTGTTTTTATACACCTCAACAAAAAGGGATTATTAAAAAAAGAACCTCAATAGCCATGACTACAATAATGTTTGTGGAATATAATCTTCCAAATTACTTTTATGCTAAGGCAATAAATAGGGCCTATTACATAATAAATAAAATTAATTTAAGGCTAATACTGAAGAATACTTCTTATGAGTTTTTTAAAAAGAGAAGGTCATATATTTGTTACTTTCATGTTTATGGGTATAAATGTATAATTCTTAATAATGAAATTGCCAACTTGATTATGTTTAGTGAAATAGCAAGTGCAGGTATTTTCTTATGATACTCCTCCTTTGGAAAGCTTATAGAGTTTACAACATGGACTGTCTAAATAAAGGGAAAGCAATTAATGTAGTGTTTAATGTGTCCATTTAGGTGACAAATAATAAAAATTTAGAGGAAGAAATAAAGTCTTTAAAAAACTTAGACTTGGGAGAGGGTAAAGGCAAATACAATGTGAAAAAGGAAAAGAGATTAGTCATCGATTACCTAAAGATTAGAAGTATCAATGTTCACATATAAATGAATTAATAGTAATAAATATTAGTCTTGAAGTTATGACTATAGCTTCTATAACAAAAATTGGTCATATTGTTTTTCTTTCTTCCTTTGAACTAGAATTTGTATAAGTACTTAAGGATGACTATTTGGTTTAGTTAATAAATAAGAGCTGGGACATATGTGAAGAAACAAAGCATGAGAGTTAGTTTTTAAGCCTAGTGATCAAGAAAAAATTCTAACCAAATGAGTATTCAAAAATATATTAAATAAAAGTGAAGTGATAATTAGAAACAAAGCTAGAATTTTTACTAATGGTTATGATCAGGTTGAAGGGATTGATTTGTGGAGTCATTTACCCCTATAGCAAAATTAGATGCCATTTAACTTCTTTTGTATATTCATGTCATAAAACTTCTATATATTTCCAAATGAATGTAAATGGTGTATTTTTAAATGGGATAATAGAAGAATGTGTGCATGAGAACAGCATGGGCGTTTTAAGACTCATGCATATGGTGATTGTGTATATGTGCTTAAGTGTACACTTTATGACCATAAGCAAGCTCCCTATGCATGGTATCATAAATTAAGCAATTATTTTTTTGATAGTAGATTTTTGAAAGGAAAAGTACATAAGATATGATTCCTAAATATCCCTAAATGATATTTATTACTTGTAGACGTTCAAGTTAATGACAAAATCTTTCGAAGAATAAATAAAATTGTGTAAAGAAATTAGTGACTTAACAATAAGAGAGATTGAGATGAGTATGACAGGTGGGATGAATTTCTACTTTGGATTATTAGTTAGAAAATTAAAGAAAAAGATTTTTATTTCACAAAATAAGAATTTAAAAGAATTATATGTGAACTTTTTGTATAAAAATTTAAAACATAAAGAGATTATGATCATCAATTTATTCATTTAGACTGAAACGAAAATGAGAAACCTATTGAGCAAAAACTTTGTAGAGGTCTTATTTATGAGAAATTGAATATAAATCTTAGTTAATGTTTTCTTATGTGCTAGATTTTAATCATATCCTAAGGAAAGACATCTAGAGACAACTTAATATACCATGAAATTTTTAAAAGGCATAATGAATGTTTGTCTATGATACTATTGAAATATTGTTTGATATGATTTTAAAGGTTACATAACATTAGACTTTGTAGGTTCCAGGTTAGATGGGAAAAGTACCTTAGATACATCACATTAAAAATTTATCTAAATTCATGTTCAAACAAATAGCAAAATTGCATAACTTTATCAACCACAGAAGTCGAGTATGTTGCGACAAACGTTATGCTCCCCAAGCATTACGTTCAGCAAAATGACTTCAAGATTGTCATTTAGATCTCTTACATATTCCAATTATATAAGTGCCTTGGTCTTAATTAAGAATATGGTTCATCATTGTAGGACCAAACACATTGATATAAAATACCTTTTTATTAGAGATAAAGTAGCAAAAGGATTAGGTGTAATAGAGAATTTATAAATTATATCTCACTTTTGATATTATCAAAGGGGAAGAGTGATTTTGTTTAGATAAGTGAGGGGAAGCATGTAGTAAGGTAGAGCATGAGTAAGGAGGAGCATAAAACTTTTCATTTTTAATATCTTTTATCATAATAAATTTTTTTTTATTATATTTTTATTTTAGACCACTAAGTGTTACCATCACTAAAAATGATGATATTGTTAGGTCACCCTTGTGTTTAATAACTCGAGTCATAAATGTTTAAGAATTTATTCTAATGAACTCGTTTATTATAAATCAAATTTTGTTTTAAAAAGAAAGAAGATATCCTTTAAAGAGGGTGAATTAGTTGTCATCAAAGAACTATGGGGGGCTCAAAGAGCTTTTAGAATTGCGGACATGCGATTCAGTTTTGATAAGGTTTTTTCTAATACAAAATAAAACATTTAGTTAGTTTATTGCAAGGCACTATCTATTCATATAAACTTCAAATCTTACTATAGCATCCAATTGTTTAATCATATCCTTGATTTAGCAAACGAATAAGATTCCATTTTTTAATCCTCAGTCGTTTCCTTGATTAAATAAAAATTTTGCATCCAAGGAAAATTTTATGTTAAATCAATTGTTAAGGTGCAAACTCTCATGAGGAGCAAGCCTATGCAGGAATCACTAGCAATCTTCGTGTTAGATAATTGTCAAAAAAATTTGAATCTAGCATGATCTTTATGATACTACATTCTTGAACTTGATTGAGTAAGGAAAAAGGTCAAGCTAGGGAGCACTTAAACAGAGTATGCATATTCATTTTGTTCGATCCATAATAACCTGTATGTACCTACTAGGCCCAAGCCATGAAATTCCAAGCACACAATGTTGGAGCCAATCTCAATTAGGCTGACCACCTAAATAATTATGATGTAGAAAATTATTTCTAATACTGTAATCTAGGGCTATTCTTTAGGTTCATATATGCATAAAAAATTTGGATCGACTCAATAGGTCTGTTCACTTATCTTTGTGACCTCATGGTAGAGATTGCCTCTACATTTTAAAGTAGTTATCATGACACACTCTCATCATCCATCAATTTCCTCCCAAACAATCAATGATCAGATAGCTACAATCTCACATGCCTTTATATCTTGCTTCTATGCTTTGATAGTGCAATAAAGCTTAAGTCCAGCGTCATTAGATGATTTCAGTTATTTCTACTCTTTGAAATATTTATCTTTTAATCTTTTGGCTTGAAATTATCAACTTTCAATCTTATGACTATCACCATTCCTGATGTAATCATTGATTTAATAGTCCAAAGCTTCTCTAATTTCCTCTAGTAGATCCAATCCATCCTTCAAAACAGTAGACTCCCTAACTATCGTGTTAGCCATTTATGAAAAATTATTTTAAGCCCTTTAGAGATGTCATTTAAGGAGTTTAGTAGTAGATTCTTAAATAGCTTTTCTACACCTTCAATTATGTATACTCAAAATTTTTTTATAAATACCTAACCAATTAAAATAAAAAGACTAATAAATATGAGGGAATCTTTAAGATCTTAACAAAGTACTGCTTAATATTCTATTGGCATAAATTCTACTAGTAGAACTTATGCTATATTCTTCTCAAATAATCAAATTATTCCAACTAAGCGTAATACCTCTAAACATTCAATTTCTCATTCCTCTTGTTAAATTTGAGCTTGTTGCACCTTATTTTAATAAACAACATGCATAAAAAATTGTACAAATTTATCAAAATTTTTATCTTGTTGTATTTTCCTTTTTCTGTTAGTTGGGGTGGCCTAGCATTCGTGAAAGTTAGTCTAGTTTGATTATATTAAAAGTTGAGTGAAGGATGAACTTCTAAATGCTCATTTTGTAGATCAAACCATAAGAGCTCATCGATTGGAGGGGAACTATAAGAAAATATCTTAAGTTGTGAACCTTTCTAGTTGTGTTTTTTCTTACCTTGATTAGGGTGTATATATGTTCTAATTTGAATTAAACCACCTAAAAATAAAACTATCTCATTTTAAATTTTAACTCCATTTTTATTTCTCATATTAAAGTTAATTTATATATATATAAAGGTAAGGTTTTTTGTGAACATAAAGTTAGTTTTAAAAAGTAAATGTAATAAAATATTATTTTAAAGTCCACAATTCACCATCCTCCCCTCCTATGGGATTCACATACTAGTTTTCATTTCAACATGACAGAATAGAGTATAAGACGAACTTTACAAAATAATGAAATCAATATGAGAAATTTGAAGAAATTAGATAAATTGTGTTGTAAAGGTGACTTCCATAACATTAAAGAGACTGAGTTTAACATCATCAACTATCAAATTAGATGAGAATTAAAAAAATTGCAAAAATGATTATTTAGTTATAGAATTTCATTGAGATAATTGTGATGATGTTTGTTTTATTAAGATTAGACCACAATTAGAATTATCATGAACAAGAAAATTAAATAACATAGATAATAATAAAATAGAATTTTAATATTAAGTAAAAAATATCAATTCTAAAATAAGAGAAAGTAAAATAATATAATATAACTAAATCAGGAAAATTAACAGGTCAAATTAATAGAGATTTAGAGTAACATAGTAATAAATCAAATAAAAAAAATTTTAAAAAATTAGACAAATTATGTAAATAAATAATATTTGAAGGCATTAAAAAGAATAAGTTCAGCATCACTAACTATAAAATTAGATAGAATGTTAAATGTCAAGGCATGTCGAATGATATAAAATAATAAAAAATATAAAATTGAATATTTTGGTAATCATCAACACAATTCTAATGACGCTTATTTTCTATCTATCAAATAACATTCATAATAACTACAAATTACAATATTTAATAAACATATAAATGATAATAAATTGCTAATATAATACTATGTAAATAAATACAAAAGCAAAAATGAGAAAAATTTAACCTATATAATATAGCTAAAAAATATATCTAAATGGAAAATAATATGAGATTTGGTATTACATATCAATGTAACCTAAGAAAAACAAAATATTTAAAGAAATGAGATATATTGTATAAGAATATCGCATTCCAAGTCAATGAGGAGATCGAGTTTAATAACTTTGATCATCAAATTAAGTATTAATCAAGATATCTTTAAAAGCATGCAAAACAATAGTTGTTTCATCTCCATTAGACCAAGTTTGGAACTATCATGAATAAGCAAAGTAAATAATAAAAATAATAATAATTTTGTATGTAAATATTATGTAAATATATCTTAAAGAAAAAAATAAGATAAATTAAAGTAATATAATATGAACAACCCAAGAAATATGAAGGTCATTAGGAAGAAATTTTAGTTTCACCATTTAATAAAAAAATAAAAATAAGAAATTTAAAGAAATAAGATAGATGACATAAGAAAGCTGCATTCTAGACACTGAAGTGTTCAAGTATAATATAATCTATTGCTAAATTAAGTACGAATCAAAATATCTCATAAAATATGCCTAATAAAATAAATTAAAAAAATGTTTTTACAAATGATTATTTTGTTAGATAGGGCACATTAAGACATTTCCAATGATATTAATTTTGTCTAACAAAATTACATTTTCAATTACCAACAACAAGAAAATAAGTAAAAATAAATAGTAATAAACTATTATTTTAATATTAAGTAAAAAATATCAATATTAAAATGAGACAAACTCATGTAATGTAATATAACTAAGTCAAAGGCTGATATTAGTCAAATAATAGAAGATTTAGAGATTCATAGTTAAATAATTATATCAAATTAAAACATTTAAAGAAATGAGGAAAATTATATAAGAAAGATGCATTCTAAAGTACTAAGAACATTGAATGTAACATCATTTAACATTAAATTAGGTACAAGTTTAAATATTTCACAAAGCATGCCTAATAAAATAAAATAATAAGAAAAGTAAAAAGATTTAATTGGAATGTGATCATCAAGGTTATTCTAATGATGCTTGTTTCATTATGTTGGACCTTGTTTAGAATTATTATGAATTATAAAATTAAATAAGCACAAATAATAATAAATTATTACTATAATATTATGTAAATGAATATTAAATTTGTTATGAAATAAATCAAAGTATTATAATATAACCAAGTAACAGAAATTTATAGAATAAATTACATCAGATTTTGACCATAATATTAATATAACCAAATAGAAAAAATAATTTAAAGAAATCACCCAAATTATATAGAACAATTGCATTCCAAGAAACTCATGAAATCGAGTGTAACAATTTTAATCATCAAATATGGTATCAATAAAAATGTCTGTTAAAGATTTATGAGAATACTAGATTGTAAATAATTTATATACATAAAAAAGTTTAATTGGATTAGTCTTATAGAGTTAATTCCATTGAAATTATTTTCATCTCTGTGAAACCTCACTTGGAATTACTATGAATCACAAAAATAAGTAACAATAAATAAAATTAAATTATTATCATAATGCTAAATAAACATACATTAAAGCTAAAAAGACATAAATTGAAGTAAAGTAATATAAACAAATTAAAGAATTATTAAGTCCAAATGATAGGAGACTTGGTGTTGCATAGCAAAATAACACACCAAAGCAAAAAAGTATATTGAATGAGGTCAACTATGCAAGAAACTTTCATTCCATGATGCAAAGGATATTTGGAGTATTATTTTGATTCATTAAATCATATATGAATTGAATTATCTCATGAAGTAACAAAAAAATCTAGAATATAAATTATTTAAAAATATAATAATAAAGATTCTAATTAGATAAAGCTCATCGAGACAACACTAATGACATTTTCTTTATCTTAACTAGACCCTTAGAATAATAGTAAAGCGTCAATTAAAAATGAATAAATAAAATAAAACTATTAATTTTATACTAAGGAGACAAAGAATAAAACTAACAAGAGAAATTTTAATTAATGTGATAATAGATTTAGAGTAATATAAAAATACAATCATACTAAAGTAAAAAAGTTTAATTAATGAGATAAATTATGAATGAAAGTTGGATTCCAAGGTTTTTAGAAGGTAAGCAATAGCATCATTAACTATCTTATCTGGCATTAATTAAAATATCTCATACAATATATGCAAAATAAAAGATAAATTATTTAAAATTAAAAAATATAATTTAATTTTACAATGCGCATCCAAGCAAGCATAATGATTTTTTCTAGTCTCCATTAGATCTCGTTCAAAATCACTATTTTTATTGAATTAAGTATGCAGGAATAATAATAATAATTTAGTGTTTTAATATTAAGTTAATATGTATTAATATGGAGATGAGGTAAATTAAAGTAATATAATAAAACCAAATCTAGGAGATGTAATAGTTAAATAAGAAGTGATTTAGAATTATATATTATTATAGCCAAATTAAAATTAAAAAGTCGAAGAAATAAGATGAATTATATAGGAAAATTGAATTCAGGATACTAAGAAGGTGTAGCATAAAATCCTCAATTGGAAACTAAAAAATGAATACAAATATCTCATAAAGGGTGAAAAAATAAAAAAGTAAAATATATCAAATAAAAAAAATAGAATTTGAATGGATGGGGCTCATTAAGATAAGTTTAATGACATTTATTCATCACCATCATACCTTGTTTAGATATACTACAATTTTAAAAATAAATTAAGTGAAAATATTATTAAATTGTTATTTAAATATTAAGCAAACACGTATTAAAGTTAAAATAGGAAAACTTAAAGTAACATGATTTAACTAAATTGAAGTAAAATATGGGTCACATGAGAGGAGCATTTCACTTCCATAGTGACATTACCAAATCAAATCGAAATATTAAAAGAAATGTGATATTACCAAGATACTAAGGAGATTGAGTATATTATCATTGATCATCAGATGAGGTATGAATGAAATATCTCATAAAGCATAGTAAAAAATCTAGATAGTAAAATATTTCAAATTATTAAAATAAATATTTAGTTGGATGAAACTCATTAAAATGAGTCTAACAACACTTGCTTCATCTGAATCAAACCATTTGTAGAATTACTATAATTTTAAAGAAAATAAGATTAAATAAAAATATATCGTCATTTTAATAATTAATAAATATATATAGTAAAAAAAAGGAATATATTGAAGCTATACCATATTACCAAATTAAAGACTTGTAAATCTCACACGATAAAAACGTTTTGAGTTACATTCTAATATAAGAAAATCTTAGCATAAAATTTAATGAAATAAAATAAATTATATGAGAAAGTTGCATTCCAAGATACTAAGAAGAAATTTCATAACATCCTTGATCGACAAATCCACTACAAATAAAAATGTATTGTAAAGCATCGAAGGAAATAAACGATTTCAAAATATTAGAACAAATCTTTAATTTGAGACAGCTCAAGTTGTTCCCAATGATGTTACTTTCAACTTCATTAGATGTCGTCTTGAATTACTACAAACTACAAAAATAGGTAAGCATAATTAATAAAAAATTATTATGTTAATATTTAATAAATATATATTAGAGATTGAATGAGATAAATTTAATCAATGTTGTATAACAAAATTTAAGAATTGTAAAAGTCAAAAGGGGGAAATTAGTGTTTCACAGTAATATAACCAAATCAAAGTGAAATATTAAACAAATGAAGTAAATTGTGTGGGATACTTAAATTTGAAGATAATTAGAAGATAGTCTACAACATCCTCAACCATCAAATATGAAAAGAATTGGAATGTCTTATAAAACACGTCCAAATTGAAGAAAATAACATAATTACAAATATAAAAAATAAATTAAATATGATAGAGCACAATTAGATTAGTCCAATGATATTTCTTTTATCTTGATCACACCTCATTTAGAATTAGTAGTAATTATATATTTTAAAAAATATATATTTAATTAATTTTAAATAAATATGTATGAAAGTCCAAATATGGAAAATTGAGTAAATATAACATAACAAAATCAAAATGTTGAAAAGGCTAAATGTGTGGAGAATTTATATTTCATAGTAATATAACAAAATTAAAGTAAAACATTTAAAGAAATGAGATAACTTATACCCAAAATTTGTATTCCAAAATGCTAAGCCAATCAGTTAATCATTAAATTTAGTACAAATCGAAGTATCTGCTAAAACATAAGAAAACATTATTATAAACTAATTTAAAAAATATAAGAAATAAGTATTTAAATCGATAGAGCTCATTAAGATGAGTCCAATGTCTTTCTTTCATCTCTATAAATCATTAATTTATATTATTATAAATCACCAAATTATACAAGATTGGATTATAGTAAACTATTTTTGTAATATTAGGTAAAAATATTACAATGGTAGAGTGAAATAAATTAAGGAATGATAATATAAATAATTCCAAATAATGTAAAGAAGAAAATATAAAAGATTGAAAACCGCATGATAATATAATAAAAATAGAGTGAAAATTTAAAAAGATTAGATAAATTTACAAGAAGTTTAATTCTAAAATAATAAGGAGATTGAGTGTAATATTTTCAATCATCAAATTAGTTATGAAATAAAATTTCTTATGAAGTGCTAAAAAGCCCAACAAATAAAATATTTTAGATAAAAAATGAATATTAAATTGGATAAAGCACATCTAAATAAAACTAATGATATTTATTCTACCTTGATCAGACATTTTTTGATTAACTATGAATTATAAAAATAATTAAACAATAAATTATAAATTATTATTTTATTAACAAGTAAATTTATAATGAATTTGAAATGAAATAAGTTGATGAAATATAATATATCCAAATCAAAGCATTTGAAGTGTCACATGATCAAAGGATTAGAGATTTGTAATGCAAAATAAAAATTAAAAGTTTGAGCAAATGAGATAATTTTTTTAAGAAAGTTGCATTCTATGATATTAAAGATATTGAGCATAAAAACCTTTTTGCTAAAGTGCTATAAATAAAATGTATCATAAACAATGAAAAAAACTAACAAAAAATTCTTCAAACTATAAAAATGATTTTTTAATTAGACATAGCATATCAAGATGACACAATGACATTTTTTTCATCTCATTTTGATAATGTTTAGAATAATTATGAATTATTAAAGCAAATAAACAAAAATAATAAGAAATTATTACTTCAAAATAAAGAAAATATATATTAAAACTAAAATGAAATGAGTTGATGTCAAGTAATATCACATATTCAAAAAAATGCAATGGTTCAACCAAAACAGATGTAGAATTATATAGTGATATAACAAAATGAAAGTAAAAAAGTTGAAATGAGTTGAATTCTATAAGAAGTTGCATTCAAAGATACTAATGAGATCCAGTGTAAAATCCTCCATTGTTGAATAGAATACAAATCAAAATATGTCATACGGTTTGTAGAAACCTTAGGAATTTCAATATTTAAAATTATAAAAATGAATAGGTAAGTAGGTAGCTCTCATCGAGATGAATATCACAACTTTTATTTCATGTATGTCAAACCATATTTTTAATAACTAAAAAAACTTAAAAATTGCAAATTATTATTTTATATAAGGTAAATTTATATTAAAGTTAAAATTAGATAAATTGAAGTAACATTATATAGCAAAGTCAAAATTATGTAAGGGTTACCCAAGAGGACAATCAAAGTTTCAATGTGATATAACCAAATCAAATGAAAAACTTTAAGAAATGAGATTAATTTAATAATAACGCAACACTCCAAGATATTAAGAAGGTCAATTATAACATCCTTAATAATGAAATAAGTTGTGAATCAAAATATTCAAAATATCTTGTTAAATATACAAAACTCTTAGAAAATGAATTTTTAAAAAATTTCAAAAAATAACTAAAAAATATTTAATTTGATAGATAAAGTTAAGACAAATTTAACAATGATTGTTTCATCTCAATCAATCCACATTTAGAATGACAACAAAAAATTAAATAGTAACAAATAAAAATAAATTAACAATATAATTGAAATGAGATAAATTAAAAAAATTAATATGTCCCTAACCAAATGTTATAAAGTTCACACTATAGGAGAAATAGAATAATTGTAATAAAACCAATTCTAAGCAAAAACTTTGAAGAATTTATAGAAATTGCATCGAAAAGTTGAATTCCATGATTCTAGGGAGATGTAGGGCACTATCCTCGACCATCAAATTTGGTATGAATCAAAATATCCACATTAACAAACTAAACTATAAAACAAATTATTTAAAAATACTCAAAAGATTATTTAATTGGTTTGAAATCGTTAAGACAAGTCTAACAAAATTTTTTTCATCTGGATTGAATGTTGTTTAGAATTAATGAGTTATAAAAGTAAATAAGAATAAATATAGTAAATTATTTTTAATATTAATTAAATAAAAAATAAACATGAATTGAGATAAGTCAAAACAATATAATTGAACCTAATCGAAGCGATATAAAGCTAAATTGAAGTAATGTAATATAGGTAAATCAAAGAAAATTTAAAGCTCAAGAAGAAAACTTTTAGAGCTACATAGTGGTATAAGAAAATTAATGCAGAAAATTAAAAAATTATAAATCTTCATTTGACATAAAATAAGAATGTTGTTTCATCTTAATTAAGGCTTTTTTGGAATTATTATGAATCACCAATCAAAATAGAAATAATTAAAATTAAATTACTATTGTCATATGCACTAAGTATATATTAATGTTCAAATTTTATGAATTGAAGCAACACAATATACAAAATCAAGGACATGAAAAAGCAAAACAAGATGAGATTTTGAGTTCATAATAATTTAACATATTAAAGAAAAAAATTTAAATGAATGTGATAAATTTACATAGAAATTAATATAAGATATACTTTAAAAAAATAATAATTAATATTTAATTACATAAAGTTCATGAAGATGAGTGTAAAAACATTTTCTATCTAAAAGGGCCTTATTTAGAATTATTACAAATTAATGAATTAAAACATAAATAAAATTAACTTTTTATTTTAATATTAAGTATATTTATATGAAAGTTCAAGATAAATTAAAAAATTATGATATAATAAAATTGAAGACATGTAACAGTCATAATAAAGGAGATTTTGAGTTTCATAGCAACATAATCAAAAGAGAAACAATTAAGAAGATAAATTTTACTATAAAGTTGATTATCAAATAATAAAATGGTCGTGTGTACAATCTTCCCTCATCTAATATGGTATTAATTAAAATTCTTAAATGAGTCCAACAATAATTTATACTTCTTTATAATACTATTGGAATTACTACAAATTATAAAATTAAGTAACCATAAATAAAAGTAAAAGCTAATTGTTTATTAAAGGTTATATGTGTTAAATTGAATTAATTTATAATTTATTTGAATTTACATAGTAAGATAACCAAATTAAAAAAACATATTTGAATAATATAAGGTAAACTACATTGAGTATTTGCATTCTAACATATTAACAAGATGCAGCATAACAACCATGAATATCAAATCAACATCAAATAAAAATATCTCATTAAACATGAAAAAATTAATAGAGTAAAATATTTTAAAATTTAAAAAAAGAATATTTAATTGAATAGAGCTTATTGAGAGTAGTCCATCAACATTTGTTTCATCTCCATCAAGCTCTGTTTGGTTATTCTATGATTTATCAAATTAAATGCACTTAAATAACAATTAACTTCTATTCTAATATTCAGCCAATATATATCAAAGTGATGTGAAGCTCACATGATAAGCGAATTGATGTTTATATTAATACAACCATATCAAATAAAAATTTTTAAGAAATGTTAAAAAAATTATATGAAAAAATAAATTTTTAAGATACTAGAAAGAAAAAATATTGAAAAATAATAAAATTATTAATTAGAAGCACGGAAATAATTAAGCCAAGTCTAAAGATGTCTACAACATCTTAATCATATCTTATTTAGATTAATTGAGAATTACCAAAAAATAAAATAAATAATAATTAATTTTTATTTTAAAATTATGTAAATATATATTAAAAAAATGAGAAAAATTGAACCATTAGAATATAACCAAATCGAACACATATAAATGTCAGACAATAGAAGATTTAGTGTTGCATAGTAATGTAAACAAATAAAAGGGTACAAATTAAATAGATAAAGTACATAGGAAGGTTGCATACCGAGGCACTTCAAAGCTCACATATAACAACTTTGATCATCAAATCTGATACAAGTGAAAATATTTCATAAGGCTTGCCAGCCCTAAAAAATAAAATAATTAGAAATATTAAGATAAATTTCTAATTTGATAGAGTTATCATGTACGGCCAATGATTTTTATTTCATCTCTTTTAGATGTCATTGGGAATTACTATTAGTTTCAAAAATAAGCAAGCATAAATAACAACAAATTATTGTTTTAGTTTTAAATAAATTAGTGTTGAAGTTGAAATATGATAAATTTAATCAATGTAACATATTGAAATCAAGGCATTATAAAGTTCACATGATAAGAGAATTTGAGTTTAATAATAATATAACAACATCAAAATAAATAAATTCAAGAAATGAGCTAAACTATATGAGATAGTTGTATTCCAGGATACTAAGAGAGCCAGTGCAATATCTTAGATCATCAAATAGGGTAAGAGTAAAAATATCTTACAAAACATGGAAAAGTCCGTGAAAATAAAATATAAAAAAATAATAATAATCAATATTTAACAAGACAGAGTTCATCAAAAAGTTTCTAATGACATTGTTTTAATCTCGATAAGACATTCAATGGAATTATATGACAATCTTTTAAATTGGAGGAGAATTAAGTTTCATAGTCACACAACCAAATCAAAGAAAAAAAATTTATTAAAACAGATAACTTGGATTGGAATGTTGCATCCCAAAATACTAAGGAGGTCAGGTGCAATATCCTTGATTAAATTTGCAAATTGAAATTCCTAGTAATTCATGGGGAAACCCTATTTAAAAATGTTTTCAAAAAATTTAAAAATAAGAAATAAATTTTATAGACTTTGTTAAGACGTGTAATAATACTTATATTGCCACGATTGGACCCAGTTTGGCAATAATTTTAATTACAAAATTATATTAAAGTAAATTATAATAAACTTTATTTTAATAATAAGTAAACATATTATTATGCTAAAATCAGATAAACTTAAGCAATATAAAATCAACAAATAATACCAAAAAAGTTGCAGAGTTTTAAAACTACAAAGTAATATAATGAAATAAAATAAATAAAGTTGAAAAAAATTAAATAAATAATACAAAAACTTTAATTCAAGATAACAAGTAGATGGAGTGTAATGTTCTTAATCATTAAATCAAGATGAGCCAAAAGGTCTCATAAAGCATGTAAAACCTAAGAAAATAAAATAAATAAATTTTAAAAAAGATTATTACATCAAAAGGATCTAATTGAGATTAGGTCAATGATTTTTTTCACCTTGATAATACCTCATTTTTAATTACTATGACATACAAATACAATAAAAAAATAAAAAAATAATAAATTATTATTTTTAATTAGGAAAATTTATATTAAGGTTAAAATGAGATAAATTGAAGAAATGTAATTAAATGAAATCAAATTTTTGTAAAGGTCACATAATAGTTAAATTAGAGTTTACAATAATTTGGAAAATTAAAAATGAAAAATTAAACAAATGTAGTTAATTTTATAAAAAAAATAGGTGGAATTTAAAGATTCAAAAAGGTTCTTGTGTGACATTCTCATTCATAAAATCATGTACATATCAAAATATGACAAAAAAATGCAAACAAAATAGCAAAAAGCTTTAAAATTATAATAATAAAAATTTATTGAGATAGAACGAATAGATGCATATCCAATGAAGTTTATTATCTCAATAATTTCTTATTTGAAATTAATACAATTCACAATAGTATAAAAGCATACATGGTTATTAATTATCATTTTAATATTTAGTAAACATATGATAAAATTGTAATGAGATACATTAGAGCAATGTAGCATAAAAAATAAAAATAATGTTGAGATCGTACTATAAGGTATTTATTATTACATAGTAATACAAAGAATACAAAAGTCCAAAATATGAAAAATCATTCAAAGTTTATGAGAATTTTGATTCCAAGATATGAAAGAAATCTAGTGCATTATTCTTTATCATTAAATTAGGTATAATTCAAAATAACAAAGCTTTGGTATCTTTAAAAAAATATTCGAAATTTAGAAAAAAAATAATTATTTTTGTGAACCTCATTTAGATAGGCCAAACAATGATTATTTTATCTCAGATATTCCTCATTTAAATTTACTATGAATTACCATTATAATTAGACATAAATAATGATAATTCATTATTTTAATATTAAATAAAAATGATAATATATCTAAGATAATAAATATTGAGGTAATGTAATATAACCAAGCAAAAGCAATATAAACATCAAATAATAAGGAAATTAGAACTTCATTGTATTACAAACAAATAAGTTCAAAACAATTTAAGAAATGAGATAAATTATTTGGAAAATTTTAATTCTAATATAGTAGAAGATAGAGTGTAACATCTTTTTTTATCAAAATAGGGTCAAATTGAAATGTCTCACAAAGCTTATAAAAAAATAAATAAAAAGATGAAATATTTTAAAATAATTTTTTAATTTGGTAGACCATGTCAAGGCAACTCTAATGCGATTTTGTCTTCTCTAACAAAACTTGTTAGACACTTTTGTGAATTACCAATGTAATAAAAAAATTAATAAATTAATTATTTATTTAAAAAATAAATCTACATTAAAGATGGAATGAGATAATTTTAAAAGATATAATATAAAAAAATCAAAGATATATAATTGTGAACTAGGTTGGGATATAGAATCACAAAATAAAAAAATCTAAATCAAAGGAAAAAAACTTAAAGAAATTTGTTAGGTATTTAGTGTCACATTGCAAGATAATAAGGAGATCGAGCATAACATGGTAGTTTCCCAAATAGTGTACGAATTAAAATATCTCATGAACCATGAAAGAGACCTAGGAATTTAACTATTTAAAATTACAAAAAAAAATTGTCAATTAGATAGAGCACATAAATCCAATAATGTTGGTTTCATCACTATGAGACATAGGGTTGAATTATATCAAGCTATCAAGGAAAATAATAACCAACAACAAAAACTTAATATCTTAATATAAATGTAATATATATTAAATTACAAATGAGATAAATTGAATCAATGTAATATGACCAAATGAAAGCAATGTAATAATCATCACATGAGAAGAGAATTAGAGCTTCATTTAAATACAACTGAATAAAAAATACAATTTCAAAGAATAAGATAAATTCCATATTAAATCTATATTGCAAGGATTTAAGGTGTTCAAGTATAATATCATCAATCATCAAATCAGGTATAAATTGAAATATCTGTAAGCTAAGTCTATCGAAAATAAAGAAAAAGAAAAAAATATAAAAATAAATATTTAATTACATAGTGCTAACTAAGCCTATTTTAATGACATTTGTTTCATCTAAATCAAATGTCATTTGGAATTATGATTAATTAAAAAATTAAAATAGCCTAAAAATTAATAAATTAATTTTTAATACTAGAAAAAAAAGATTTAAAATGAAATAAGATATACTGAAAAAATGTAATATAAAAAATCAAAGCCCTCTGTATGTCAAGCGAGAGGAAATCTAGAGTTACATACAATATAAACAAATCAAACCAAAAGCTTTAATGAAATGACATAAATTTTATTGAAAAGTTATATTCCAAGACACTATAGAGGTTGAGTATAATATTCTTGAATATCAAATAAGTTATGAATTAAAATGCCTCATAAGCTTTAGAAATGGATAAGAAAAAAATTTAATATATAAAAATAAAAATTTAATTACATTAAGCTTATTGAGGAGAGAGCAACAACATTTTATTCTTTGAGACATAACTCATTTGTAATTGTTATGAATCACAAAAGTAAGCATAAATAAAAATAAATTATTTTTGAGAAGTTAAGTAGACATGTATTAAAGTCAAATTAGACAAATTAAAGCAATCTAATATAACAAATTAAAGATGTCTAAAGGTTAAATAAGAAAAGATTTTTAGTTACATTGTAATATGACATATTAAAGGAAAAAAATATGATTGAATAAGATAAATTTTCAATAATTAAAGCAAGAATGAATTAAACTTTGTTGTGAATCATGCAAAAGCCCAAAAAGCTAAAATTTTTAAATTGTTTAATTATGTAACTCATCAAGATGAGTCCAATTACATTTTTTCATCTCGATTGGACCTCTTTTGAAATTATAGAAAATTATTGAATTAAAATATAAACAAAAATAAATTTTCATTTTATTATTAAGTAAATTTTTTTAAAATCTAAAATGAGGTAAATTGAAGCAAGGTAACATAATCTATTCAATGACATGTAATGGAGACATGACAAGAGATTTAGGATTATATAGTCGTATAAATCAGAGCAAAGATAACAAAATTAATTAATAAGATATGTTTTATGTGAAATTTGTATTCCCATTATATTATGAAGATTGAGTGAAACATCCTCAATTTCCTAATCTAGTGTCATTCAAAATACCTCATAAAGCATAACAAAAAAAAAGAAAAACATTTTTTGAAAATTTAGAAACGACTATTTAATTGAATAGACATCTTCCATATGAGTCTAATGACATTGATTTTGTAAATAAGAATAATTTTTTATTTCAATATAAAAATGTACCAAAGTTTTGATGAGATAAATGGAAATAATCTTGTTTTTTAGTTACCACAAATTACTTAATTAAATAATGTAAATAAGAATAATTTGTTATTTTAATATAAAAATGTATCAAAGTTTTGATTAGATAAATTGAAATAATATAATATAACAAAATTAAACACATGTAATCATCCAAAGAGAAGCACATAGTAATATAACCAAATTAAAGGAAATAATTTGAAGAAATTGAGATATATTATGCAACAAAATTGCATTCTAAGATACCAAATATGTGTAGCCTAACAACCTTGATTTATAACCAAGAGTAAATCAAAGTATCTTGTAAGAAATTCCAAAACAATATAAAATAAAATATATTAAAATTGATGGAGCATATTAATTTGAGTTTAATGATATTTGTTTTATCTTGATCAGTCCTGTTTTAAATATGATGAATTACAAAGTTAAATACACATAAATAATAAAAAATTATTGTTCTAATGTTAAGTGAACATATATTAAAGCAAAAATGAGATAACTTTATGTAATTTAATTTAATTAAATTAAAGTGATATAAACTCCACATGATAGGGGAATTTGTGTTTCATAAAAAGATAACCAAATCATGACAAAAGTTTTGAAGAAAAGAGATAAATTGCATTCAAAGATACTAATGAGATGGAATCCACAATATCGTTTATCAAATCAAGTTTGAATAAAAATAACATATAATAAGTGCAAAAATTTTAGAAAGTAAAATATTTAAAAATAATAAAATTAATATTTTTTATGGAGGTTATTAATGTGAGTTTAATATCATTTGTTTTGTCTCATTTGCATGTTGTTCAGAATCATTGTGAATTACTAAATAAATAAGAATAAGCAAAAATACATTACTATTTTAATATTAAGTAAATATATAAACATTTTTATATGTATATATATATATATATATATATATATATATAATGTTATTTTAGTGGAGATTTTGAGTTACATATTAAACTATCCAAAACAAAACATAAAAGTTAAACAAATGAGATAAATTGTATAATAAATTTGAATTCCCAGTACTTAGGAGCTTGTACCAAACATCATTTATTGTGAAAAAACTAAAAAACAAAACAATCAAAAACCACAAAAAAATTCAATATTTAGAAAAACTATAATAAATCTTTTATTGGATAAAGCACATCGAGTCATGTCCAATGATATTTGTTTCCTCCTTATGATACCTCATTTGGAATTAGTTTGAAATTCTAAAATAAACAACCATAAATATAATACATTATAATTTTATTGTTAAGTAAATGAATATTAAAGTTGAAATTAAATAAATAGATTCAACATAACATACTGAAATCAAGGCATTGTAAAGGTCGCATGATATGACAATATGATTTTAAAAAAACTATAACCAAATCAATGCAAAAATATTAAAGAAATTAAATAAATTATTTGAGATAATTACATTCCAAGATACTAGAAGATTGAGTGCAACATCCCCTATAACCAAATTATGTTGGAATAAAAAAGAAATGCAAAACAACAAAAAATTCTTAAAAATAAAAAAATTACAAATATAAAAAGTAAATATCTAAAAGAATATTAGTTAAAAACTCTAAATATAATTAATTTAAAGTTATCCTATAGTAATGGTAAATTGAGATGAATTAAAGAAATGAAATATAACTAAGTCAAAGAGACGTAAAGGTCAAATGTAAGGACAGCTAGAGTTTTGTAGTCTCATAACACAATCAAAGAAAACCATTTGGAAAATAAGTTAAGTTTAACCACCCAACTTCATCCAATGGGAGCTCCAATGGCCTTGATGGGCTATTTCTTACATCTTATGGACTCCTCTTTCATGAGTTGGGTTAAAATAAATTTTCACGTACCATTGCAAAATGATCTCGCCATTGGAATTGGCATTATTATTTGGTGTGGCATGAGTAGGCCTATAATTATATTGAGAAAAACATCGGTTTGAGGTGCAACTTTTTCCATTGAGGCTATTGATTTCTTGAGCAATGGAGCACCTTGGAATGTTACTTCCTAATATCCAAGCAGTAGTGATTGAATTAGACTTTATTATAGCTATTATTGTATTGCCCCAGTTGCTTTTGTTTAAAGAGAATTGAGGTTCATATCATAGTGCTATTATATTTGTTTAGCATATGCAGTCTTTCAAATTTTCTCCCAAAAAGTGCCAAGGCAACAATGCTACATACTAGGTCACTTATGATGCATTATTGTATGCTTTTGTTTTGAATTGGGAATTACCCCTTCCAAAACTACTTTAGCTTGCTCTTCTTTATAATTTTATGTTTTAACATCTTTAAACAAGGCATGATGTATGCTTCAATATTTCTTTATCAAGGAACCTAATGGCATAGACTTACAAAGACATACTAATGTGATGGATAGGTGCGCATGATGTATGGGATGGTGTCATATGTATAGAAGGTGACGTATGATTTTTTGGTCAATGACATGGGTGGCTGGAGTGGAAATGAGGGTGGATGGAGGCAGCATTAGCAATGCTTGTTGCTGGCTAATGATAGTAGCTCACTGTACGGATAGTTTGGGCACCTTAATGTCTTACTCTAGTTCCAACAAATTTTGGGATATACCTAGAATTCATAATCCTCTTGGCCCCTAGTGAGGAGTAATGATCTATGACAAGAAATAAATCATGCAAGATTTAAAAAAGGAAAATAAATAAAGGATAGTATGGTGCAAATATCCCCATCATGAATGGCTAGTAATGATGTTTAGAGTCCAATTGGTGGTACTTCTTAGCCTAATAGCCCCTTGGGTGAACATATTAGGGATTGTCTTTGTGGTTTGAGCTATAATGAACATTGGTTATGGAGTCTAGAAAGCACATGAAGGAATTTAAGTCTATTAAAACTCATAGCTAGATGAGCCTTTCTACAATGTGAATATTTTTGAGGTTGATGTGGGTGTTTCTTTTATGGCTACATGGTGCATCAATAGTGGAATTATACAGGATCCATGTACATGATAAAAAGAGGAAAACTAATTTCACCAAATAGGAAAATTGGTTGGAATAAACATAGAAAATTATTTATCCAATCACAAAAGAAATCTCCATGTTGCAAAGTGCTGATGTTAGTGATTTATGTGTCTTCACATAGCATCCTTATGGAAATGTTGTAGTGATCATGGAAGATAATTCTTAGAATGAGAAACTTGAATCACTTAACCAAATTAAAGTAACCTTTGAGAGGTGCTCAATAGAGGGAAAATGAGCATTATTAATTTGACACTGATGGGAGGTCCCCTCATTAACTACTCATAGTGACCAACCAATCTAGATGTCAAGATGCTAGCTCCAAAGGATACCTCTTTTATGACTAATGATGAAATACTACTACCAAATGAGGCATGTGAATGACAAACTCACTACCACCACTTCAACCTTATATGTATAGTGGACAAAGATCATTTGCCATTTCAATGGATATACAAAATATTTTAATAAAGGTGTGGCCATTTGAAAGGATTTTCATTCATGGACTTGATAGATGGGCATTTCGATCTATTCTTATATTCCATTTTAGATAGAGAATATGTTTATTTTTTAGTACCATGGTAAGTTATAGGCTTTGAATTAGGGTTATTTGAGTGGACACCTAAATTTAAACCTAATACTTTAATGACTATGTGTGCTCCAATCTAGATTAATTTTCTTATTCTCTTATTATATTGAGACACAGAATCTGTTCCATAGTGTCAAAGTAATAAAAGATCCTCTTTTGATTGACGATAGAAAATTGATATGTAAAGGTAACTCTTTTCTAAGGTGTCTATGAAAATGGTCTTTTCAAATCTATATAGAATAGGAATATTGATTAAAGGACCCTTGGGTTGATCTTTTCAGAGGTTTGAGATTGAGGGATTATCCACTATTTGCTCATATGTGGCAAGGTGGGACATGCTTCTAGACCATACACACATAGTGAATCAATACTCATGGCTACTACTGTTAATATAAAGCCCTTTAAATAAAGAGCCTAATCAGGATAAAATGGGGTGCCTATTTTGACACTAGTGAGTACAAAGGATTATAAGAGGAGAAGACAAGGACTTGGACATTGAATGGTAGTTTAACCAAAGAAAATGAGGCCAATTGACTCAATAGAGGAGAGAAGGTTTGTAATAAGTAAAGATAAAAGTAGGTAGTATGTGAGAAAACAAAACAAATATGTCGGTACAATGTAAATAATGGAAAGGGTAGGTTCATTAATAGGTAATAAAAGTACAATGGAGGTACATTAAAGCTCAAATTGGTACAAAAGTAGAAAATTAAGAGAGAGGTTCAACCTATTCCTAATAGAAAGCATAGTCAATCAAGCAATATGGGAGTTGTCAAAGGTCCTATTAGTTCTTCACATAGCTATAAAATTTGGAGAAGCATGTTGAATTCTCATGCAAGTTTAGTCCATCAAATGAAGTGGTCCTACTTGGTGCCCAAGAAAAGGGTAAAAGCACATTTGAGTGAGTTTTTTTAAGCTAAGGAAAAAAAATTTATAAAAAGTTGGAGAACTCTTTAGTAAATTAGAAAATTAAAATATAAATAGTTATAGCAAGATAGGACAATATAGGATTATGTGGAGCATTAAGAAATTGTTTCACTTATCTAGGAAACTTAAATAATGACCATATAGCTATGTTATACTTTGAGATCTCTTGTAAAGCATATTTTTTTCTCATGGATTTACTTTTTTATGAATAAAAGATATTATGATTGTGTCAGAAAGGGACTAAGAGGTTGTTTACACTATTACTTTTGCTCTGGTTGTATGAGACTTCCTGTCACAAATTTCTAGATGTATTAGATTACATACATTGGGACTATTATTTGTTGTATTTGAAAAGGTGACCTGTTGGCTATGGAGTCTAGGTGTGAGAGGATGTGTTTAAAGGTTGAGTGAGCTAAATTTAGTCATGAGTACTATATTGAACTCTCATTTGTTCTATTTGAACTCATTATTATGCAAGGAAGGAGGTAAAGTACTTTCTTAAATGCTAGAACATGCTTGGTTGCTAGAATTTAACTTCTATTTTAGCTGTGGATTTGGAATACGTTGTAATAGGATATAAGAATGGGTGCAATCATGAATATAAAAGTAATAGTAGTTGCAAATAATCTATTCAAAAGTTGTTGGTACTTTAAATAAAAAAGTGAAGAATATGCACTCCAACGTGCCTGATAGGTGCAACCTTATTGTAATGTAGGTTGGGAAGTGGCATTATTGAGTTGTGGCTATGGGTGGTTGGTACATCCGATGGTTTTCAATTTTTTATTTGATTATTAATATGACAAGATGGGTCATATGCTATCTTTTGATAGAGGATAGATGGGAGTTTCACATAGTTAGCTATGTTACTATCTCATTGACAATTAACTCTAGGAACTTTAGTTGGTAAAGCTTCTTGTATCAAAATTGTGTGATCAATTTTTTGAATTATCGTACAATTTATCATTAAATTTAGTGACAGCAGCTTCATTCTAACTTATCACACAACTAGATTTTTGTCTACCTAATCTTTGAATCTTGTGACCCTTAATTATCTTATCTGAATCTAATGACTGAGATTAACATTGACTTTATCATTATTAAATTGAATAATTCATATCCCATCCTACATGATCAAATGGGCTAGTTCAAATCCATCTTGATCTGACCAGCTATAACTCATCTGCTTATTCACTATTAAGTTTGACAATTTATATCTCTTTCATCAGGTCCGACAACCCTAGTCCATCTTACCTAATGACTAGTTATTGCATTGGTGCATTAGCCATTTTGAAGAAATTATTTTAACATGTCTGTAAATGCTTTTTAAGCTATTTGGCTACTTCTTTTCAAATAGCTTATTAAAATTCTAATAATTACAATTAAAAGTTTTTTATAAATACCTAATAAATATAAATATAATAATTAATGAACATGACCCAATCTCTGAGGTCTAGCTAAGTGCTTCTAAATATTCTACTGGTATAAATTCTACTAGTAGTAACTACAAGTTCTACTTAAATCATCAAATGTTTCCATCTAAGTCTTGCACATCTAAACCATCAAATTTTCATTTCTCTTCGAAAATTTAAGTTGTTTTTGCCTTGTTCCATTAATCAAAAAGCATAAATGATTCTATATATTTTTAAAAAATCATCTTGTTGTATTTTTCTTTTTCTCTTGGTCTAGTCCCCACATTTGCGAAAGTCTGAGATTGAGCTTGAAATAGCCTGGGTTATAATTGAACCTGCAAAAGCTTGTAGGTTGAGGTAAACCTTAAGAAAAAAATCTCGAGTTGTCGGCTTTCTTTATTGTATTTTTCTTATCCTTGTTAGAGGTGGAGATAGATTCTAATTTGATTTGAACTACCTAAACATTTTGGTGTCTCATTCTAATTTTTATGTTCATGTTTTATAATATTAAAGAAATAATATTTATATATATAATGACATTTTTTATAAACATAATGTTTTTGGAGAAAAACATATGTTTAAAATAATAAAAATTATTTTCAACACCATAATTCACTCGTTGTAAGATTTGTAAATATTTTTTACTTAAAAATGGACTTTAACAAAACTTCATAACATTCTAAGTATCCTTGTTAATATGGTTAGGAAATCCATGAGCTTCAACTTAAATAACTGATGAACAACTTAACTAAGTCAAAACATTATCGTTTAGCAGAATGTATTGCTTTCTATCACACAACCTTAGCTTTAGAAGAAGCATGGCGGTGATAATGTGCTAAGCTAAATTAAGCCCCACTTTCGCGCCAAAACATTCATTTTTTTCTAGGTGGCATCTACCTCTTCCTCCAAGAAAAACTATAACCACAAACATTAAAATGATATAAGGGAACTAATGGCCTCTGCAACGTAGAATAAACAAATTTCATCTAGTATTTCAATAAGAAGAAGTGTAGTGAAGAGTGTGAGCCTCCTCTACCCTTCTAACCTTATAGAACCATTGATAATGAACATGTGGCTACACCTGTATCTCCAACTAGTTATGATGGGATCAAATTTATGGTAACGTCTATCAAAAGAAATAAATCCCTTGGGATGGATGTCTTCTCATTTGAGTTTGTGCATGGTTATCAAAAGATCACAATAATGGGCATTATTATAATATTAAAATAATTCTTTAAAGATAGATTTATTTCAAAAGAATGGAAAAACACCCTTTGTCTCTAAAGCACAAAGAACATCCAAACTTGAGCAATTTGTTCTAAAATGGTGGCCAAAACTTTTGTGGCTAGACCAAAGGTGGGGCATCCAAAGATCACTACTTAAGAGCAAGTTGTTATTGTGCTAAGACATGGTATACCTAATAATATTCTTTTGGAATAGGAAATCACTACCCATTTGCACCATTTCACCTCCAAAGAAGGCTTGATTGAGCTAAAATTAAATATGAATATGGCTTATGGAAAAATAAAGTAGAAATTTGTGAGTGATATGATTAAGCATTTATGGTTCCTTACTCTTTCATGTGATTATATTAATGCCTATTTCATTGCACCAAGATTTTGGATTATGTTTAATGATATCCATCTACCATGGATCAAAGCTACTTAAGGTCATAAAAAAAGACGTCCTCTTTCACCATACCTCTTTACTATTTTGTTAGAGTACCTCCCATGGATTATTTAAGGTTAACATGATCATGCTACCTTTATTTGGTTTAAGATTGACCTTTCTTCCCATATGATTACCCAATCCTTATATTTTGATGAAATCATGATTTAAATGGCTATAGCTTGTGCTACAATGAAGAAATTACGAAGCAGTATGGGCATCACTTATATCAGATGACAAACTTAAACAAATCAAGATTGTTATTTACCAAGGTGATGCACTACAAGTTTAAGAAAAACTAAACATGCATCCAGCCACTCAATTGAAAATATCTAAGAATAGAAATTGTAGCAACCAAACTTTAGAAAAAAAAAGCTTTAATTTCATTTTTAATCATGTTGAAAACTAGGTCAGGATGGGTTATAAGGCTACTATGCTAGGCCATAATGTCATGATTAACACAATGCTTGCTACTATTCCTTCCTATCACTTACCTCACACATTAATTTCTAGCTACAGTACTGTAGAGTAGAAGAAATTATTCTCATCACTTGTGTTAAAGTTAAAGGGACAATGGCATAATATGTTTTGCCTATTAGAAAATTGTATCTCTATATAAGGACTATAGAGTACTCAATGTCCACAGTTTGTCGACTTGATAGTCAGTGTTTATTGTAGAAAGAAATAAGTGAGTTATTTCTCTGGAAGACTATTTGTGGGTTTAATCCCTCATGTACAAATACTTACTGACAAATAATAATTTTTATTTTTCTCTTAGATCATCTCATACAAGTAAGTTACTCAAATTGAAATGCTCTGCACAATAAACAATGCGGTTTGGTAAAATATTGTGGGTAATTATTTTTTCCTTTTTGTTGGATAATTGTCTTTGCATCCTTCTTATTATTAGTTGACCAACTGATCTTAACATAGATGTGGAGAATCCAAAATTTGTAGCAAAGCTAATTAAGGGGTAAGGGGTTTGGAACCATAAATAGTTTCAGAAATTATTCCTAGCTTATTTGCTATTTTAGATTATATAATGTCCTTGGCTAAATTTGTGGGAATAACTATAGAAACGTTGACTCCTTTTTTGAGCTCCTTAACTAGATATTTATCAATGCATGAGTAGCTACAAGTTCTAAAGTAGACAACTATGCTACTTTATCATTAGTCCTTTTTATTGTGGTAAGAATTTGAAGGAACATATGGAAAAGGTATTCAATTAAATTACACTACAAAGGAATACTCACATTATAGCAAATACTTGGTACAACACTACAATCATGTGAAAAAAGAGTTGTGGAGTCCTTAGCGAGCCATTTATTACCACTTATTGGAGTCTTCCTCCAATGAGTTGGATTAAGTTCAATTGCAACATAGTTGTGCAAGATGACTTGAATACTAGAACTGGTATTATTGCCTGTGATGACATAAGTAAAATTGTTAATTTTATAGAAGAAAATTTTTTCTTCTCAACTTCTATCAAGCAAATTATTGCTATTTCTGAATCAATGGAATTGAAAATTTTAATTCCTAAAGTCAAGGTATTGTTGTTTGCATTAGATTCAACTATACTTAATATTATAGTTAATTAGTAAGGTTTGTTTAAAACAAACAATACTGCCTAACATAATGCCATTGCATATGTCTAGAGTATAAGGCTATAGAAACTACCTCACCTAAAGTGCCAAGGAAATAGTGCAACAAACTAGATTGCTCATCACACACTTTTGTGTGATTTTGTTTGAGAGTTGGGAATAGTCCTTCCTAAATCTCTTCAACTTTGTTTTCTTAATGATTTTATGTATGGACCTCCTTAAGCGGAGTATGATTTAGGCTTTGATCATTACTTTATGAAGGAACCCAAAGAATTTAATTTCTTATGATGTGATGATAGAATCCAAATAGTAATTATTGCTTATCATTGGTTAGCATCATTGAGGGAGGACATAAGGATGAGATTTGATTGTTTTTAAGGCCAAACCATTTATTCTTGATTAATAAAAACATCCTTGGCAAATGCTTTCATCATGGTTTATGTTTCATATATTTAAGAATTTCACCTCTAACCTCAAAATGTGAATGCTCATGACATTCACTCAAAATCATTATTATGATCATAATGGCTAACATAATAGAGCAAAATACTATGATGTTATCCCACACTAATCTATCTAGAGCATGGGCTTGCATTGAGGTCTATTTTCTTCAATTTAATAATGTTAACGGAGTGACTTAGCCAGCTAAGGCTGGTCCACATCATTGACAAAACAATCAGGGCAGGTGGTGCACCTAAAAGGCAAATCAACTGGCAGAAAGCAAGATCCATTTATCACCATTTAAACTACAAATAAATTAAATATATACTATTTAACCTAGATATACCATGTATACTAGCACTAAAATAATGAGTAGAATGGCAAGAAAGGTTGATAATTCCATATTATACTAAGTGAAGTACCAAATAGAGTGACACCTCATTTATACATTCATAGTTCCAAGTGATGAAAATAGTTAAAAAGAGTCATGCCTTTTAGGAACAAAATGATGTGTATTAAGAAATTCTCTAGACTAACCAAAGGGGCATTGCCACATGTCACACCATGAAGAATAGGATCATAGAAAGGAGGGAGACTGTAGAGCATGCATGGTAGCACAAAGCTTCATTACAACATAGGAAAAATTACACATCATAATGCCTAATGTAGAGGGTAAAGTGTGGAACCTAAAATAAGAACAATGACAAGTCTTCCAATAGTGCATCATGTTATTCATGCAATAAACACCCACAGTGCTAGCAATTCCAAAAAAGTTACACATTGTGAGCCCCACTTGCCATGGCATTAGTTGTTGTAGGGAAAAAGCAGGCTGGCTTCCTTTTGCATTAACAATGTTGTAGTGTACTAAGTGCTTTGCCTCATGTGTAGTACTGGTAGGTCATCATTTGAGTGGAAAACTAACATGCACAAATTCTAGCACATATTGGACCATCCAACTCTCGCTTCACTATGGGCCACTTATTGCTACACATTGCCCCTTGTTGATTGCATATTGTAAAACTTATGCCAAGAGGGTAAGTATCCAAATATGGAATCAACCTTATCCTTATGTCAATAGCTTGCAACATAATGTCTCTAAAATGAAGTTACACTTCATTAAACCAACAAGCCACATGCAAAGGATGTACAAATGTAGATGTGGACTGGCTACCAGACATGAGTGTAGCGTTGCAACATGCTGAATGCTCTATCATGAGCACAACTACCTTAACTTATGGGTTGGGCCATAGCCATACATGCGCAAACCCTAGTGCATATTACACCATCTAAGTTATGCTTCACCAAGGGCCACTTTGTCCTACACATTGTCCCTTGTAGATTGTAATTTGAAGCAATTCCATCAAGGAAGAATGTAAGTCACCCAAAAGAGTGACTCCATAACCATACCCAAGGAATGACAAGTGATGAATAGGGTACAAAAAGTGAAAGTTGTGGCCTTAATATAGAATTGCAATAGGTATCTCCTTCATAATGTATGAAAGAAAGAGAGCAAAATTTTTTAATTTGATGTGACATCTTTGGGTTATGGGGATCAATTTATGGTGACATAAGGTTCGATGTTAGTGGATCATCACAATTTGTAGAAAGGATAAAGTGTTAGAATTCCAATATTACACCAAGTAACATTCGTGATGGGCAATGTTAGGCATTTCAACATTTCACTTAGGCAAGCCTCCAAGGGAGATGATGTGAATCTTGTAGTATCATATAAAGTATCATATAAAGTACCACATGAAGAACTACATGAAGTATCAAAATAATTAGAGCAAGTATAGTAAGCGAGCATGTTGTGTAACTAAGCAAGTGAGTAAGTCTATAAGTAAGCAAGTGTGTTTTGAAAAATTTTTTATGTCAATCTCCTTGAGGGCATCAATTTACTACAATAAATAGTAGGATCTTAGTAGATCATGATAGAAAGGTTACGTTACCAGTTATAATCTATAGTCACAAATTTAAGTCATCTATAAAAGATTCTACTCACTATTCATACTTAACTATCATTTCTTATAGTACTCATGTCATACAACTTTCCATGACACAAGATAAGCTTGTGGTTCTACACCCCTAAGCTGGAAAGCCCCTTTGGCCAACACAATGACATTGGGCCTAAGCATCACATTTATGCATGGATTCTGACTTAGAGGCCATCAGTTATAACCCTCCAAAAGATAGCTTCTTCCCTTAGCTTTTAATTCAAGTTTAATAAACAATTGGGTGAATCAATGGTTTCTCCAATTTTAGGTTGACTTATTATCGTGACACATTCATTAATAGGGAAAATCTAACATCTCACACAATGGTCAATACTTAGAACATGTTGACTATTGGTGCTTGAATAATCCAACGCTCAATAAATTCTTTTTCACAATGATAGGAAGAGCTTGCATCTATGGATCAAAAGCAACATTGGTGTGAATGCTAGGCTACCACAAACCAGTTATCCTTACGATAACTTTTCTAACTCCTTTAGCAACAAATTTGAATGCCTAATGGATTGATTGGAATTTCTTTCATTATTTGCATTCATACTAGAAATTAGAATCACACGAGCTTTCACCCTTTTGTTTCACTTGGGATTTCTATTCCCAATAAGCTCATCTAAGGACAACTTTGTTATCATTCAATAAATGTTCCACCCTAATCAATCTCTTACCTAACAATGTCCTTTACTAAGATTGACCCACCCTAACCAATTTAGTTAACATGTTAACTCTCACATATGCTACACCTCTCAAGTTATTTCATAATGTTGGACTAGAATCAAGCTTAATAGTGTCTTCCTTTTTAAGCTAACAAGTTGTTAAGCAAAAAAGCTTACTCTTTGCGTGACGCTCACTTACATCTTAAAAACACTTATTTCCATCAATTCCCTCATCCTAGCTCAAAAATTTCAACTCAACTTCCTATATAAGCAAATGCCAAATGGCACTCTCTAATTTGTTTTCCTCATCTCTTAGGATCAACTAACCATTATTGGATTATCATTAATGTAGAGCCTTTTTCCCCATTCAGTTTTCAAAGTTCTCATTTGAATATTTCTTACCACAAAAATGGTGCACAATAAAATACTCCACACTGACTCGTGCCATACATTTTGTTATGACCGTTGCACTCTCCTACTTATCGAGGCATAGCATTGCACCGATTAACATTTATGGGTCTCACATTTAACTACAATCAATTTTTGGGATTAATTGATTCAATAAGTGAGTTGTTTTGCACACTTCAAAGGATTTCAACTTCCATAACTACCATTATACTATCATAATTGACAACACTCTTTGAAAGCTGAAAGTTAGCTGATAGTTGGACATTGTATCCCAGATTTTTTTTTATCCCACTTCAAAAATTAAGCTTACCAAAAGTGTCCCACTTGGAGCCTTGATTTAAGCCCGCCTATTAGTTTAAGGTATGAGAATAGTTCAAGAGCATTGAGCACCTGATGCCTCTAATCAATGGCTTTGCCTAATAAAACTCAAACAGTGGCCCCTGTTGTCTTAAAGTAAACTATAAAGAGAACCAACTACTAGGTGCTACACTTAATTTTTCAATTGTACACCCAAGTCAAATGAATGATTTACACATTAGTATCTCTATGGGCCTCCACAAGGATTTCCTTAGGCTTTCCCTAGTTAGGCTTAGTTCACCAACTTTCAGGTTCTCGTAAGCCTACTCCCACTCTAATACTTTATAGAAGATCTGAGTTAGTTAGTGGCTCACCCCTTTAATTAGGATCCCATAAATAAGCATCCTTATGCCTTATAGCTTGCTGACCATTTGAGTTACAAGTAGATGGTGAGCCTACTAACCATCGCCAATGCATATGGTGCCTCCAATCCAAACCTTGATCAGTTGACAATTGTGATAGGCCCTGACAATGATTTCTTCATGGGTGATGTCTACTGATTTTAACAAGCTCATTCCCTTGCCTATGGCCTTCTCGAATAAAAAAAATAAGCTGTAGGAAACTCGTTATTCATTTGATGTGTATCAAAAATAAGATGACGAGATATTAAGCTACCTTAGTAGAGTCATAGTGACTCCCCTCATTTACCTATGAATGTTTGAATTTCTTTGGTTTGACATTTGGAGAAATAGGAAGAAATCACATTATGTGAGCATCCTCGAAGACCATCACAATGCGTTGTTATAATAAAACCGTCAGATTCCCCGTGTTTGTTCCAATTCTGAGTTAATTGTTCAATGTTAAACGAAGAGCCAAGTAAGGGCCACTCCCCATATGTCTGCCAGTCAACGCAAGATGACCTACTTTTAGTGCCCAAGTAGCCTGAGTAGTACACCAACAACAAATGATTTTGGGAGTATGACCCTCATTCACAATCCTTAGAGCCAATCCTTTTGCCAAACTGTGAATCCTTTTTGTCAACTTCTTATACTTAAATTTCACCACATACCAAAAGTTATTCACCTTGGAGATATTGTGTAGTTATGAGTATAATGAGTCTTTAAAGATACTTAGCAACTTAGATATTCAAGAGTAATTAAGAACACATCAAATATTACTCAAGATGTGGTGCTCTTCCAATTACTTGGCCTTACAACTGGTTGTTGTTTCTAGAGCCAACAGGTTTTATGTATAAAATTTACTATTCCCAAGGACCATGCCTACGTCTCTAAACCATCTCCTTTCACTACTAATTGCCACATTATAGCTTTAAATGTTTAACTCAACTTCCTTTAGTGGATCATGCCAAATGACACTCCTTGACTAGTTTCTCTTATCTCTTAGGATTATCTGACCCAAGTGCATGTGTCATTCACAAGGAACCTTTTCTCCCATCAATCATAAAAGTTCTTATTTCAATATTTTCTACTATAACAAAGATCTGAACAACAAACACTCCAAGTTGGCTCATGTCCTACATTTTGTAGTGACTGTTGCACCCTCCCATTCGTTAAGATGTTGTAATGCACTGATGGATAGGTGTGGGTCACATGCTTAATTACAGTCTATTTTTTTGGAATAATTCATTAAACAAGTAAGTTCTTATGCACACATTAGTGGATTTCAATATCCATGACCACTATTCTACTATCTTAATTGACTAGCTCCCTTTGTAAGCTCCAAGCTAGTACACAATTGGACACTGTAACCCAACTTTCAGATCATCCCACATCGCCAGTTAAGCTTACAAATAATGGCCCACTTGGAGCATAGATACTGTAGCTAAACTACTCAAAGAAGTTGAGCGTTTCTGTCAATTTCAAGTATAAGAATTTGGTTAAGGGCAAGGAGCCACCATTGCATCTATTCATCGCCATTACCCAATAATACACCGAATGTGGCACAAGCTATCTTGAGGGAAACTTTGAAGGGAACTAGCTACTAGATGGTTCAAATAGTCTTCCCCCACACACCCAAGTTACATGACAGATTTTCATGTTAGCATCGTTTTGGGCCTCCACTATAATTTCCTTAGGCTTCACCCTACTCAGACATACTTAACAATGTCTTGTGTTTTGTTATGAATGTTGTCATTCCAGCCCTTTATAAAAGATTTTGTTCAATCATTAGATCATCGCTTAAATGAGGATCTGAAGAATTAGGTTCCTTGCACCTATGGGCTTGCTCACCTTTAGACTTACAAGCATGTCACACTTCTTTGTCCATGTTTCAAGTTAAGCTAGATGGGGAGCTAACTTGTGGTCACCAATTCACATGATGCCACAAATGTAACCTAAATAGAGCAAACATTATGACTGACCACGATGATAATTTCTCCATGGGAAACATTCTCGTTGGCCTAAGGTAATCCCCTCCTTGAGCTTTGCAATAAACTATCTAATAATGTTCTACACCAGGCCAGGGAACACCATCCACTACCATCTAAATCTCTCTCAATAATTTCAAGCATTCTTTAAGTCTCTTTTTAAAGTCCTTTTTATCTTTCCCTTCCTGTACTTTTTTGTTATCAATCTCTTATTTAGCCTTCGACTAAATATATGACCTAATTTGGACTACATTTCCAAACAACTTAACTCATTGATAATGCTTGATGTAGCAAGTGGGAATGAGCAAAATAAGCCTCTCACCCTCCCAAGAACCATCTTCTAGGGTACTTGATAATGATTCATCGTTGAGTACCCCTCTCTAGATTAAATTTAGGCATTAGGCTATCTGATTTGCACATTAAGCTTTTCATATTTTGCTTGATTTTACAAAAAGAATCCTCACAAATTCCTTCTCCTCCACTTATACATATGCTTAACACAATGGATAGCCTCACCAACATGGGATCAAAATTACACTCCATAAAGCATGGAGTTGATTTTTGAGGGGCATTTGCTTGTCGTGCTACAAAATCAACTCATAATGGCCAATGACTTAACATTAGAACGTGTCCACCTCTAACTACATTGACAACTAACTATCACCCAACACTTGAACGAGTCATGCCGTAGCACAGGGTACCATCAATTGACTCAAATCTAGAGTTAGGACCAAAACAAATGATTCCAAGATACTGCAAGGAGCAATACATCGCATTACAGAAATACAGGTAAGCCATTAGCATGCATCCTTGGGTGCAAATTACATTCAAAAAGTTGATGATTCACTAGATTCTATAATTCACAAGATGTAACATATTTCTCTACATTCTTTAACAATATCAAAACCAATATTTTTATTCTTGATAGCCTTTTGATATTCAATTACTATTCTCCATTAGACTTACTAACACATAATGGACTCATTACTAGCTTAATATTTTCTCTCCATTCGCACATGACCATTCTTGCTATTTATTTTTTATTCCTCTTAGCATCGAGCTCCACCTAGAAGAAAGTGCATGTGTGATGGAAGAATGTGGCATCAAATAGTTGTTGCACCCCAATGGTTTCACATATCACTTGAACATTCATAGCTCTAATCAATGAACCTTTCACAAATACACATGAAACATTGTTATGTGTTCTCCTTTTAAATGATAAGGTTCAATAAACTTCTCATCAAGTCACATGTAGTAACTTCTTACATTGTATATATCACTTCACTGCACCTTTCAATCTATTGGGGCAATGGGTAGTTTGTACAAAATGTAGGGTTATAATAAATACAAGATAATGACTAGTGCTTATTAAAATTTTCTTGTTGAGAACCAACAATTGAAATGATCTATCTCCATCAAAGTGAAATTTTTGTAAGATTACCTAAGCCCTTTAACCATTGTAATGGACTTTGAATACATTATTGTAGCATGCATTGGACTCACAACGTCTGAAGGCATCACAAGCCAATTATTTCCTAAAATTTTCATGTCTTTAGTGCTAATATTCCCTTTAAAAAGATAGCCATAGGAGCTAATTAGAGGGATGAAGTCTCACTTATTAATAGAATTAACCTAAGAAATCTCTTTACCAACAAAGAATGTTCATATGCCACCGCCCATAGAATTAAGAAACAACTATCAATTCTATCAAACCTTACTATGTTTGGACTGAGTAACCTTCCAAGCATTGAGTCAAATAAACCGATAGGCTCCACTCATGGTGGTGCACTCCCATCAATTCCCTTAAGGTTAAGCCTTATGACCGTACTCCCATAAGTTTGTGGAAGGAGACATTGGTGATGTTGTTGATATTGTTAGAGGATAGATAGTCAAAATATGATGTTTGTCTTGGCACATGATATTCCTTGTAGTAGAAGGTGGGTTGAGGTATGTGGCAAAATTGCATGGTAGAGAAGAATCTTGGTTGAATTGTAGTTCTGGTTGGAGTTGTCACCTTGGTAGAAGACATGTTTTGACATGTGGTTCATTTTGGCTTTGAAAAACTCTAAAATGAATGTGTAATGAACACTTTCTTTAATACCTAAAAGGATTAGTGATCAATGGCAACCTCTAAATCCAGAAATATTGCAAAAGAAATAACAAGGACTTCTTCGTGTTATTATCATCAACATGGTGGCCACTGAAGATGTTTTGACCCTACTAAGGAATAGTTTTGAGGACCCTTGTTTTTTTTCTTGCAATCCATGATTCAACAAAGTTTGGTAGTCAATTTCAATGAGGTGAATGGAACAATGTCATAACATCACTAGAAGTATCAAAGTTAGATGATTTCTATTGTGATCATAAATCATTTAAGGATGACGTGGGTGAATCTTATGGATGCATAATGCTTTATCTATGAAAGGCAACATGATAATAGGGATAGGGATGAAAGAGGAAGAGTTAAACCTATTAGATCATGAATTGAAGTTAATTGAGCCTACAAAATTATGTACTACCTCAAATGAGCTTGTTGCATGTCTAATTGGTATTAAAGTAGTTTATTTATGTAGGTGCATGCAAAGTGTTTAGGGGATTGCCAAAATTATATTGGAGGAGAAATCTTAGAATGAAAATCATCCAGTAAATAGCATGTGAAAGTTGGGATTCAACAAGGCTTTTACATAATGAAGAAATAACAATGGTAATAACATTTCCATAGGAGGTCCCATTGTTAATTTCTTGGAAGGTGTGAAAAATTTAGATGTGGAGATGCTGGAACCAAGTAACACCTCTTTCATAATTAATGATCAAATTTCAGTGATTCTTGTGGTTTACAAATTTTCTATCACTAGTATTATTTTATTTTAGAGTTAGTGGTGATCATTTGTTATTTCAAAGGATTACTGGAAAACTACAATGTAGACTGTGCCATTTTAGTGGGTTCCAAGTTCTAGATTTGTTAGCTGTATGATTTTTTTTACACTTTGACTTAGTTACAAATTGAGAGTCTTTGTGGTTGGGTGGACCCTATAAGGTTGTAATCATTAAATTGGGATTAGAGATATGGACACATGGTTTTGAGCCTAGTACAAGAAATTTGTGTTCCATAATTTAGGTTTATTTTTGGGCACACCCTCTTACACATTTCCAAAGTTATGGGTGAGTAATATAACTCTAAATCTCCTTTTGTATGACCATTGCATCGCTTTGATTTGGTTACATTATGTAGATTAACTTATCAAATCTAAACTTTAATGTATACTTTCTTATTATTAAATAACCATTTTTATTACTTATTTTTATTCAATTAATTAATTCACAATAATTCTAAGCGTGTTCTCATCGACATGAAACAAATGTCGTTGAACTCAGTCCATCAATTCCTATCGAATTTAATATACATTTTTTATATTTTTAAATATTTATTTTCTAAAATTTTGGCATATGTTTTGAAAAATTTTAATCTGTACATGATTGAATGATTGAGAATGTTGCACTCAATGTCTTTACTATCATGAAAAGCAACTTTCTTATACAGTTTATTGTGTTTCATTAATTTCTATTATTTTGATATAGATATTTTATAATATAACTCCAAGTTTCCTCTCATGTGACCTTTCTATCATGCTAATTTTGTTATATTATATTATTTGAATTTAGCTCAATTAAGGTCTATTACATATTTACTTAATATTAAAATAATAGTTTTTTATTATTTATGCTTATTTACTTTGATTATTTGTAGTAATTCCAAATGATGTTTTATTAAGGCAAAATTTTGTACTCATCTCAACAAGCTCTATTGAATTAAATATTCATTTTTTATATTTTTAAATATTTATTTTCTAAAATTTTGGCATATGTTTTGAAAAATTTTAATCTGTACATGATTGAATGATCGACAATGTTGCACTCAATGTCTTTACTATCATGAAAAGGAACTTTCTTATACAGTTTATTGTGTTTCATTAATTTCTATTATTTTGATATAGATATTTTATAATATAACTCCAAGTTTCCTCTCATGTGACCTTTCTATCATGCTAATTTTGTTATATTATATTGTTTGAATTTAGCTCAATTAAGATTTATTACATATTTACTTAATATTAAAATAATAGTTTTTTATTATTTATGCTTATTTACTTTGATTATTTGTAGTAATTCCAAATGATGTTTTATTAAGGCAAAATTTTGTACTCATCTCAACAAGCTCTATCGAATTAAATAATCATTTATATATTTTTATGAAATGATTTCAAAGGTATTCTCATTCTTTATATGATGGTTTAGCTAGTACCTGATTTGGAGATTGAAAATTTTATACCTAATCTCCTTAGTTTTTTAGTGCAACTTTCTAATACAATTTATATTATTTCTTAACTATTTTTTCTTTGATTTGGAAATATTGCTATGTACAGATAAATCTTCTCTAATGTAATGTTTACATGTCATTGATTTCATTATATAATATTATACAACTTGTGACTTTTTTAGCTATATTATATATTTACTAAATATTGAAATAATGTTTTATTATTATTTATTCTTATTTACATTCTTAAGTTGCCACAACTCTGGACGAGGTCTAAATGAGACAAAATAACCATCATTTGGCTCATCCCCATGACCTTTATCTGATTATATATTTTTTTTACATTTTTAAATGTTTTATTTTCAAAGATTCTTAATGCTTTACAAGATCTTTCATTTAATGCTTGATTTGATGATCAAAGATGTTACAATCCATCTTCATTGAATCTTGGAATACAACTTCTATACATAATTTCTTTCATTACTTCAATGTTTTTTGCATTGATTTAATTATGTTGCTATGATAATCTATTCACATCTTGAATGACCTTTATGTCACGCAATTTGGATTTATCATATTAACTCAAATGGAAGCAGAAGAAGAAGAAGAAGAAGAAGAAGAAGACGAAAAAGAAGGAGAAGAAGAAGAAGAAGAAGAAGAAGAAGAAGTCGAGGAAGAAGTAGTAGAAGAAGAAGAAGAAGAAGAAGAAGAAGAAAAAGATTATGATGATGATGAAGAACGAGTACAAAAAATGGTAGAGAAAGAAGAAGAAGAAAAACAGGAAGAAGAAGAAAAAGAGGAAGAAGAAGAAGAAGGAAAATTAGAAGAAAAAGAAAAGGAAAAAGAAGAAGAAGAAGAAGAAGAAGAAGAAGAAGAAGAAGAGGAAGAAGAAGAAGAAGAAGAAGAAGAAGAAGAAGAAGAAGAAGAAGAAGAAGAAAAAGAGGAAGAAGAAGAAGAAGTAGAAGAAGAAGAAAAAGAAGTAGAAGAAAAAGAACAAGAAGAAGAAGAAGTAGAAGAAGAAGAAGAAGAGAAAGAAGAAGGAAGAAGAAGAGGATGAGGAAGCAGAAGACGAAAAAGAAGAAGAAGAAGAAGAAGAAGAAGAAGAAGATGAAGAAGAGGAAGAAGATGTAGAAAAAGAACAAGAACAAGAACAAGAAGAAGAAGAAAAATAATAATAATAATAATAATTATTATTATTATTATTATTATTATTATTATTATTATTATAATAATAATAAGAGGACGAAGACCAAGAGGAAGAAGAAGAAGAAGAATACAATGATGAAGATGCTGAAGAAGAAGTAGAAGAAGATGTACGAAAAGTTGAAGAAGAAGTAGAAGACGAAGAAGACAGAGAAGAAAAACATGAGGAAGTAGACGAGGAAAAAGTAGAAGTAGAAGAAAATGAAGAAGTAGAGGACAAAGAAGACGACGAAGATGAAGAAGAAGAAGAAGAAGAAGAAGAAGAAGATGATGATGATGAAGAGGAAAATGAAAAAGAAGAAGAAGAAGGAGAAGAACAAGAAGAAGAAGTAGAAGTAGAAGAAAAGTAGAAGAATAAGAAGAAATAGAAGAAGAAGAAGAAGAAGAACAAGAACAAGAACAAGAAGAAGTAGAAGAACAAGAACAACAACAACAACAAGAAGAACTAAAAGAAGAAGTAGTAGAAGAAGAATAATAACAAGAAAAAGAAGCAGAGGAAGAAGAAGAAGAAGAAGGGGAAGAACAAGAAGAATAAGCAGAGGAAGAAGAAAATTCGAAGGAGAAGTAGAAGAAGAAGAAAAGGAAGAAGAAGAAGTAGAAGAAGGAGGAGGAGGAGGAAAAGAAGAAAAAGAAAAAGAAGATGAAGAAGAAGAAAAAGAAGATGAAGAAGAAGAGGAAGTAAAAGAAGAAGAAGAAGAAGAAGAAGTAGAAGAAGAAAAATAAGAATAAGAAGAAGAAGAAAGAGAAAAACAAGAACATGAAGAAGAAGAGGAAGAAGAAGAAGAAGAAGAAGAAGATGATGATGGGGAAGAAAAAGTAGGAGAAGAATAAGAAGATGAAGAGGAGGAAGAAGAAGAAGTGGAAGAAGAAGAAGAAGAAGAAGAAGAAGAAGAAGAGCAAGAAGAAGAAGAAGAAGAAGAGGAAGAAGAAGAAGAAGAAGAAGAAGAAGAGGAAGGAGAAGAAGAAGAGTAAGAAGAAGAAGAAGAAGAAGAAGAAAAGAAGAAGAAGAAGAAGAAGAAGAAGAAAAATAAGAAGAAGATGCATAAGAAGAAGAAAACTAAGAAGAAGAAGAAGAAGTAAAAGAATAAGATGAAGAAGAAGCAGAAGATGAAGTAGAAGAAGTGGAGGAAGAATAAGAAGAAGTGGAAGAAGAAGAAGGAGAGAAAGAAAATGAAGGAAAAGAATAATTAAAAAAAGAAGATGAGGAGGAAGAAAAAGAAGAATAATAATAAAAAGACAAAGATGGCCATGAGGAAGAAGAGGAAGAAGAAGAAGGCAAAGAAGTTGTAGACAAAAAAGAAGAAGAAGAAGAAGAAGAAGAACAAGCTGAAATGAAGAAGATAAAGAAGAAGAAGAAGAAGAAGAAGAAGAAGAAAAAGAAGAAGAAGAAGAAAAAGAAGAAGAAGAATAAGAAGAAGAAGTAGAAGAAGAAGAAGAATAAGAAGAAGAAGAGGAAGAGGAAGAAGATGGAGAAGAAGAAGAAGAAAAAGAACAAGATTAAGAAGTAGAAGTAGTAACAGTCAAAGTAGTAGTAGCGGAAGAAGAAGAA